>JABCKG010000022.1:21605-32283 GCA_018851835.1 Hypsizygus ulmarius | reverse complement strand
CGTCAGAACATTTTCGCCAGATGGTATCACAACGTGCGCAACCCTCTCGCAAATGGACGAAGCGATCCACCTGCACATCCGAACGCATTATAGGTTTTTTGATCCATCATATAAAAATAGGCATGCGCGTTGACTTGGCAGACCGTACCAAAAGTCAAAGCTTCACGGTCGGCCCCCTATCTCAAAGGAGAAGGGGGGCTGTGTTTCATCCACGCTCCAGGACGCTCCTCGTGCCGATCTCGCTACCCATGCATGGGTGGATGCAGATCATGATTGGGCCCGTTTAACTTGTCCCGACTTTACCTCTTCAGGTCGCCAGATTTTCAAAGCCTTAAACGAGGTATCGGAATAATCGACGAAATTGTGCTGAAATTTCAAACACGGACAGCCAGCGGCAGCCGCAAGGCTATTCCTATGTCGCCGTACCTGCTATAATATTTATATTCGTTGCACCTTTTTCGACTTCTTTGCAGCTTGTTATCGATCTTTGCAATGTTGTTTTGAATGCTCTAAGAGAGTTCCACGCGCATGCCTGTCAGGCTTGCTCAAATGGGCATGAAACGTCTGAGCCTGGGATAAATGATAGATATTGTCTCGAAGTACTGATTCAGTGCCTTCGACCCTTGTTGCACGAAAGATGTATGGAAAGTCGAAGCTAGAAGCTTGAACGCTGAATTTGCGTTGAACGCTGAACGCTGGAGATCCGTGCAGGCGAATCGGGTGAAACGTCGTCGGACCGGCCTCCAGTGTCACAAGCTAGACATGCAAACGTACAAACGGCAGCGATTACTCTGATTTTCAACAACCCTTGTCAAGGGGAGCGTACCGTGTTGGTGATCAAGGTCACCAGGTCAACACGAGGGCTGATTTCGATACCCACTGGCGCCTGTGCGGCAAAAACCCCATAATTCATAAAGCAAGCGTTAGGTATTCACTGTGGACTGTTTCCCCTACTCTATCTGCCCCAAAGCCTGGCGCGACTGTATTTTAACGCCCACTCCATCCGGGGAAATATTGCCACACTCGGAGTGCTGTTTCGCTTTTCACGATAACAGCATCTGTGGACTCCTGGTTGTCAACAACCGTTCACAGGCCGGTGCTTATTTCAACCCACTCTCCCCCCACTCTCCAGTTACATCTCCCATGGCTGGCCGCGATAATCTGAAGAAGAGGAAGATTGCTGTTCTCGGCTCTCGTTCAGTTGGTGCGTCCTAGACTCCGTGCTTCTTTACGCCATATAGGCGCTCATGAAATCATCAGGCAAATCATCGATGATACTCCAGTTTGTCGATAATCACTTCATAGAGTCATATTATCCCACCATAGAGAGCACGTTTGTCAAGACTGTCAACTATAAGGGCACGGAATATGACTGCGAAGTTATTGACTCCGCAGGGCAGGTAAGCGCCCACAAGCGCCCAATTAGAGCAGCTCTAAATACAATCCAATCCAATCCAGGACGAGTACTCGCTTCTTGGTCCGAAGCACGCCATTGGGATTCATGGATTTGTTCTCGTGTACTCTGTCACGTCTAGGAAATCATTCGACATGGTTCAGATTCTATACGACAAGATCATCGACTACTGTGGCGTAGCAGACATTCCATGCGTTATTGTTGGCTCCAAAACGGATCTCAGTAGCAGGTGCGCATGACTCCCTGTAGCGAGGAGACTGCCTTTCAATAGCCTTCGTAGTCGACAGGTCGATCCTTCAGAGGGAGAACAACTCGCGCAAATGAATAAAGCAGCGTGGGTGGAAACAAGCGCCAAGGCTAACATCAATGTCGGTCAGTACAAACGTCGTACACCTACGTGATGTTTTCCAATAACGGTGCTTAACAGGCAAAGTTTTCGATTTATGTCTTGCCGAGATAGAGAAGCACGCACCAAGTAGTCAGCCAGAAGTTCGGACTTCAGGCAGCAGGTGTCTCATCATGTAACATGCGATCCTTGCATGTCACTTTTTTTGCATCGACCTATCGTCGCATCACGAGGAACATTACTCGAGACGTATCACCGGATTACTTGTTCTTTTTTTCTTTCTTTCAGGGGACTATTGCTGTCATACTTGTACTCTTATAATTGTTCTTCACTGCCCTGCATATATGTCATTTTCCGTGCCTTCTCTGCCATCTTACAAGTACAAAGTTCATGTATATAATCGTCGGTACATAGATAGCTACATGTTGTTTTTCAATTACTTCGCTGGTCCCGTTTTGAATGTGCTTTTAGGCTGTCCCGTCACCCAAATATCGGATTTTGATCTCTCGACCATTTAGCCCGATAGCCTTTATCGTTTGAGGGTCATCGGGCACAAGATCAATAGCCTGGTCACTCCAATTGACATCATCTCCCTCGGCGTCCAGAACAATGCCTTTGACAGGCTTGTTGGTCGAGAGGACAATGGATTCACCATCCTCCGCCACGGAGATTTTGAGGCCTAAGTCTTGAGCAGATGGGAAGTGGATGAATTTAAATGGCTCCGGCCTGCACATAATTTCAGTTAGTTGCTCGATTGCAGAGTCTCTAACCAACCAATTCGAATATCGTCCAAGCAAGTCACCATTGTCATCGAGTAGGCGAGCGGAGACTACGATGACCTTAGGAACCTCGCTTTTCTTGGTACGGATCGGTTGTCCAGGAAGGTGACCCGCATACAGTTCAGTGCTCGAGTTTGGGGCAAGCACTACCTCCTTTGACCATTGGTTCGTCCAATCGGAATCGAGTTCAAATGATGTTACTTCCAGAGTTGCCGTCTTCTCCGAAAGGGTGCTGTTCGTTCCCCAAATCTCGAGCCTCGTTTCGATGGTGAATTGAGCAGCCGACCGCTCATCCTTGAAGGTCTGATATTCCTTCCGGGTCATACCGACAGTGAAAGGCCGCAGCTCTCGAGCCACGGCGAAGTATGCAGGCTTGGGTCTCAAAAAGTAGTCAACAATTGCCCAAGATGTGACGGGCCAGCAGTCGTTGATCTGCGGAGGATAGTGTCAGAAGTAGGACCGGCTATGCTGCTCCAAGGCTCACCTGCCACACTAAGGCGCCTGCAGTGTATTCTCTGCCTGTCCCCTTCCAATTCCGTCGCCAGAGACGATAGGCTGATGCGAGAGTCTCGGCTTGCATCACCTGAGTGTAGTATACATAACTAGGGAAAGTGATAAGTAGATAGTCGCGGTAGACAGTGTGATGAGTACCTTTCCATTTCAAATGCATGTCTGAAATTTTCGACGAGGTAGAGCTGGCGTTTTCTTTGAGCTGGCCTCTTCATATCTGTTGTTTAACAGCAAGTTACCTCAAGCCGGCGTTCAAAGCCATCGGCCTTGTTGTGATTATTGTTGGTTCTGAAAGACACAGATGTGGGTTATCTGCGCTTTCTTAAACAACAGTACAGCATACCTGGATTGAGGGAATCGCTCGGATACATCCCCGCCTAGCCAGTAGTCAACCGTGCGCATATTAGGGTAGCCCTCCCTATCATACACATCAGAAAGAGAAGCTTTTAGCCGCAAGGCATCGTTTCATACATGCCGAATTCCGAGACGAATCGTCCAGCTAAGATATCCCAGTTGTGCCAGGGTTCTTGTGACCCGTGCCAGACGTTCCCTGAAACAATGATCAGAAGACGCTCACTCAGGAAGGCATAATTTCAGTTACATTGATGAAGATCTCCTAGCGTCCGGTCAGTAGTTGGCTTTCCCTGTCCACTGTAGGGAGAACCTCGATGATAGTGTATATTACTATACTTCGCAACAATTTCCGGGAGTGTCCGCTCGTATATATATCGAGCTGGGAAATTGGTCTTTCGGAAATCAGACACTTCATCAGAGTAGTCCAACTCAAGTTTGAAGGATTCAGCAATTTGATAGTCTGGTTAAATGCAATGAGTGCGGCATGAAAGGTCAATAATTTGGCTAGACCACACCCTCATTGTTTCCGGCTGAACGTATTACTTCTTAGTTTATAACACTTTGTTCGCTGGTGTCGACTTACCGAATATAACAATAGAAGGATGGTGTCGCAGCCTCTTTACGTTTTGTTCTGCCTCTACTTCAACCGACTGGAGGAAAGAGTCATATGCTGGGTACTGCACACTGAGAGTCAGGTGTTGCACAACAGAATTGTCGAGCTTCAGATTTACTTGGCCACACCCAAACATGAAATCTTGCCAGACAAGAACTGCGATAGTCAAGTTAGTACGTTCATCTGATTAACGAAAATGTATCCATACGTCCAAGTTCTGAAAACAAGTTCAAAAGCATAATCTTCCAGATTAAGGCTGAAGACCTTTACCGTCACAAATGTCATAGAAGACATCGTTTTCATAGATTCCTCCTCCCCAAACGCGGACCATATTCTGGTTACCATCAACAATGAGCTGCAACCATTTCCTATATCTCTCTGGAGTAATACTGAGTTCCTGTCAGTGAGGTACCCGGTCGACATCTGACAACTCACGTTGTCAAGAATGAATCAGCGGGAATCCAGTTTGATCCTGTTACCACTGTAAACAATCACTCACGATGCGAGAGAGTCGGAGCCAACCTCCACAGAATATCCTGACATTATTGATCTCAAACAAGAAGGTCAGGCCATCCTGGTCAATCAACCTCTCCTGTACTACACGAGCCCGACGAAACGCGATCTTCGTGGTCTTCTGATCGAGGATTGCACCGTTCTGGAAAACGTATATGATCAACACGCAAAGGGAATGCCTGTTATGCGTGTAACACACTTGATCTGTCAGCTCAACCTCGACGGTATACAATGGCTGCGCGCCGTAGCCAACAGGATACCAAAGCGCAAGTTTTCCAGGTGGCCATTCGAACGAGACTTTGACATGGCCGTTGTCGGTCGGTATCTTGCTCGCAGAGGCTTCAATTGATCCACCGGGGTCTCGAAGGAAGAATGACGCGAATCCGGGGTTTTTCTCGGAAAACGTAAAGTCTGCAGTGAGTCTGACATCTAAAGCTTCGGAAACTTGACCCCTGACATCCAGATCGGCGATTCGGTTCTGGTAAGTATGCAGAGCTATTGGCTTCCACGGCCCAACAGTCATAAGAACTGGGCCTACAAGCCAACTCGTCAGAAAGATAGCCAGGTTTACTCGAAAGTCTGGAAAGGACATACCCCAGTCCCAACCGTAACTTCAATAGCCGCCATATCGGCATCACAATGCAAGGGCAGATGGCAATGAGCACGTACTTATATTGAGCTTTGCGGACGTGAAGGCGACTCGAGTCCCCATTCCAGAGCGCAAGCTTCTCATGTTGCTTCTCGATGTCCCGTCCCTTGGTACAAGTGAGTTACAAGTTCTCCAGGCAATAAGCTGCGGGAATACTCACCTTGAGGAAAGCACTCTCAAAGTGAATGATAAGTTCGTTGGCTCCAGCTTTCAAGTGTTCCTTTACAGGTACCCGATACGATACGAACTGGTTACTAGTTCTATACTCCAGTACATCAGCATTTGCTCCAGGGCTTCCTTATTTTGATGACCTACTCGATAATCTTCTTTCCGTTCTGGAGTGCAGATCAGGCAATGAACTCGTCAAGTTACTTGTTAGAAGAATCCCACTGACGAGTTGGGCTGTGGCAAAGGTGTCGAGGCCATCAAAGACGAGGTCGGCATTTGGGGATTGAAGCTCCTCCTGAGAAACGCTAAAGGTCGATTTGAAAGCCCACTCGCTTTCTCCTATCCCTAAGGAGGAGGAGATTATCTCAAAAGCTTGCATCCTGGGAATAAACCTGCATACGAACACTGAACATCCCATTCATGAAGCCTGAGAAACTGTGTCAATAGCCAGCTGTCAGGCCAGATATGCGGGCTTTCAAGTAGGGGTACATACAGGGTCTGGGATTCTCTTCAGCTTCAGGAGCTCAACGTGAACTGACGTTGGAAACTGAGACGTTCGCAACCACTCTTCGGCTTTGGTTCCGTCACCGCCTCCAACCTGGGTGAAAAACCATTCTTCCAGTGAACGGTGTGTGCTCATGTTCGTAAGACTGGAGAGATGAACGAGTATGTGGACTTTCGAGACTTATAAAGGAATCCTTGATGGGAAGCCCAGCCCATCTAGATGAGTAAAGTGCTTTTTGAGAACCTTGTGAGGATCGAGGAAGCCTGGTAGCGAGAGGTTGCCGAAGTTTCCCCATTTCGCGAATCATTTGCTCGATATAGCCAGACACGTGAGCCGATCATTACCTGCATGATCGAGGTCCGGGCCGCCTTCCGTCACATCCTTTGGATCTCGAGACCATTTCAGAGCTCTTCCAAAGCCCATCAGATGCCTTACTTTCCAGAGTAGGTAAGTACACGCAGATCGTTACCTAGCGTTACGTTCATAGAATATATCGGAACCCCTTGAACTTGGCCCCCTTTTCTTCTTCCTCTTTATCCAGCTTCTTGTTCAAGGACATCAAATATAGTTTGAAAGTCCAGCACAAAACGATCGCAAGGCCCGAAGTCGCTATGCATATTGCGTAAGAGTATCGATAAGTAGGATCCCATTGTTTAGGCCACACGTAGCTAAAGGTATAATGTTGAGTTCATGATAAATCAAGCGCCAATAAACGGCCCAACTCACGATCCAGCGATGTTGCCAAATTGCGAAATAGCATTTATGAGAGCAAAGGCGACCGCGCGTTTAGACGGAGGTCGAGGGAAGGTGTTGCTCATCCATGCAAAAAGTATGATGAAGCCTGCGTAGGACTGAGCCATCAAAAATCTAGAGAAGGTCGCAGATGTCAGAATGGTGTCTGTGCCTAAGGGAGTGGTTCAATAATACAATGAGACGTATCGGGCAGCAGTGTTCATTGTTGAAATCGAGATGACAAAACCGAGAATACCAAGGCCAAATGAGCCTGCGATATGATAGAACCTTTCGCCTGCTTTATCAGAATGGCTTGAGATCACAAAATATAGTTGTCAGGGTACAAGAATATGTCAGCGGTGGATTTTCACTTACTGAGAGAGGTAAGCCGACGCAATTGCAGTGAAAACGAAGGGCGGTGCACACAACAACAAGGACACAGTAGTGTTGTATCCCAGTGTGGCACTCAGTGTCGGGAAGTATGCATTGAAAGATAAAGCGACAACTTCAGAAGTCAAAGCCAGGGAAAGCCACCAGACTTTGATGTCCGTAAGAGCCAGCCAGAGCCCGCTTGTTCGCCCCTCCGTCTGTTCCTCGTCTCCTACGCCTGCATCTTCCTCCATACGACGGATAGCTAGAGCTCGCTCTTCAGGTGACAACCAGCGTGAATTCGTGGGGAAATCAGGAAGGATGAAGATGGCGAGTACAGCGAATGCAATAGTAAGGGCACCCTCAATGTAAAAAAGCCACCTGAGTTTATGAGGATCAATTGCAGACACTCTGGAAATTTAGCACGGACACACACCTCCAAGCAGCATGGCCTAGCTTTCCTTCCATACCATTCAAAATTCCGGATGCCATTAATGCACCGAACGCATTGCTGATTATGTTACCGCAGTAGAGAATAGCAGTTCGAAGCCCGAGTTCGTTGCGCTTGTACCATTTAGATAAAAGAAACTAGTAAGTGAAGGACTTTCAGCAGGAGAAGGATATATGACAGAGGCTGCGCATACTAGGGCTCCAGGGAAGAAAGCAGCCTCCACGAAGCCTCTTGATCATACAGAAAGACGACTCACGACGGAACCTGCATGATAATATATCCGACGTAGAGGATAGAAAGGAGCGTCGCAAACTCTTGGTCTGTAATCGTCCGAATAAGCCAGCATTGGAACAAGTACGATGAGAGCGACGAGCCTTTCAGATGTAAGTCCTCCTCAAACCCGCGCAATCTCGCAGCTCCTGCATTATTACGATCAATCTGAGATGGTAAGCGTAGATAAAATACTGGAGGCTCATGGCATGAAGAAACATACATAGTTTAAGATGTAAATGATGATCATGATGCTCATCCTTGCATCGACCTTCCAGAGTAACCGTTTCTCCAGCTTCTGCCTTGCTTCTGTTCCACCGAATTGAGCATCAGGGTCTTGGGCTTGAGGGTCATATGTTTGCTCCACCCGCGATACTTCGGCGTCTTTCTCATTTGACTGAACCGACGAAGACATGACGGGAGGTCAAGAAAAGAACCGGTTGGCGAGAAACCCTTTATAGCGGGGAACCTGACGATCCAGGTTCCCCGGTTGGGGGAAGAGAGGGGGTATCGAGATTGATTAGCCTGTTGGGCCGGGTGCATTAGTATTGGGAGACCACGGGAGCGTTATTATTAGAACATGGAAAAAGAAGCCAAACGAACGAAGGGGATACGTTCACGCACCATCTATTCAACGATATAACTCGTCGAAATACAGCTTGGCCCATGTTTAGCATCTGCTCAAATTACCGTGGTACCTCATGATACCAATGATACCCAATCGCCTTGGAGGATGGAGTCGCTTCCCATGCTCTAAATTCTGTGGATGATAATTTCAAAAACTGATCTGAGAAGCAAGGATATGGATCTGGGGAGTTGCTTGACACGCATGGTTTTCCCGCCGGAACCATGTACTTAAAGACCAATGAGACTGGGGTGAGAACATTGAACAGCATTGAACAGTGCACGCTAGTGCACGGTTGAGCGGCAACGCGGGGTAAAGGAGGGGTAATAGACCGAGAAATTACCGAACCATACTACCACGTGACAAGACGCGAGGCACCCACGCGACGTGACTGCCAATTCAACAAACCTAAACTTCAACTTAGCCAAATTGAAATCGTTTGAGCCATGGCTCGCCCCATCGCCCAGGACACGAGGGACCAAATCAGACTCATCATCGATAGCTTGCCTATAATAACGTCCCAAGATCTTCCAGATGCCGACGACTCATGTCCCATTTGTCTTACCGCATTCTCCTCGATATTCGCCGACGTAGCAGATCCTGAGTCAGGTGTTACAAAGCTCGTCGCCTGCAACCATGTATTCTGCAGGAAGGAGTACGTTTATGCTTCTTGATCATTTATACACCATTGACATCGGCATCAACAGCCTCACACACTGGATACAAAGCTTGGTGAGTTTACAGAAGGCTAAATAACCACGAACTTATTGTTTTTCAGCACGGAAGTTGTCCCACATGTCGGCACACCTTCTTTGATATCAAAACTCCCTCCGAATCAGATGATGAATCTTCAGATGGGGGCGAATATATTCCCAACGAGCGCGACGAGGACTTCGATGATGAAGATGCGGACGGCTTCATGGATACAGACGAATTCAGCGACGCATTCGGTTATGCAGCTGAGGACCTGGAAATGGATGACGCTGATGAATGGGAGTCTGAAACGCGGGAGACCGATGCCGATATGGAGGACGCTCCGGATGATGTAGAAGAGGATGCTTCCGAATGGGGACTGACCGACGGTGGGTCTTCGAGCATGTCTGAAGAAGCCTTTGACCCTGCTATCGAAAATGAAGATGGTGAGGCAGCCGCGGGTACGTTACAAAGACGTCTGGGGTACGCAGCTTGGAGATTGATATTCTTTGCTTGCTTGCTTTTCAGCCTTGGAAACAGGCGTTAGTGTATCTATCCAAGAGGATAATCCTAAAAACGGCTACGATGACGTTGTAGATCCAATGAATGGACAAGAAGAGCAGAAGTAGATTTCTGCGTGCCGCATTGATAGACTCCTGGACTTATGTATTGTTATATCTCATTTACCCCTGTACTTCACTGCTGCACACATAGTAAATCATCGAATTCCACGGAATTATCTCAGAGCCCGCTAAGAATATCCTCCACAGCTACACTTTCCTTTGCTGCTCTCCATACGCCAATGAATTTACCACTCCACTTCGTCCCCTTGCCCCCACCTTTCACGCCAAGCTTAGATTTCAGGCCCTCGCCACCCGCCTTGACAAGCTTATCATCCGACCCCAAAAGTAGCACAACAGTCGTGCCAGAGCTCGTTTGCATCGATGGAGAGGATGTCAACACAATGACGTAAGGCTTTGGGTCAGAGGATATCTGATTGGAGATGGCAGAGGAGATAACAGAGAGAAATCCCAGGACGTTTCCAGAATCATCCGTTCGGTGTATATGTTTTGTGTACACGGCACCCTCGCTCTTGGACAACTCGCTGACCACATCTCTAGCAATGAATTTGGCAAGATCGGTTTCAACGTCATCCACACGCTTCTCACCTCTCCTCCGCTCATCTACGACTTGATTAACACGATCGGGAACAAGAGGTGCACCACAGCTCAGGGTACTGGCAGTGTTAGTAAGAAGATTATGGGTAGATGTCAAATGTGCGATGAGTCGTGGGCCAGCAAGGAAGTAGAGTCTAGCGGAAGTAGTGTTAGACCGAGAGAGAGCATCTGTGTGCGGAAGAAGAAAGAGCTGGAGATTGTGGATACTGGGAAGGTGGGTGCCGCAGCACCTACGGGGGGAAGGAATGAGCATGAAGAACATATTGATACTGAGTGAAGCGACATACGGATTTCGATCTACCCCGTCAATCACCACTACCCGTTTAACACCTCCAGTATAATCGTCAGGAAGAGCTTTACCAACTGAGCGACCAGTGTCTAAAGTGAGAACCCCTGTTTCCTTGGAACGGTCAAGTGCTTCAACCTCGATGTGCACTTTCCTGCCCTCGAATACGAGTCTATTGGCTTCATTCTGAATGGAGGTAATCTCTTCAGGAGACATCCCCCGA
>JABCKG010000022.1:10506-20670 GCA_018851835.1 Hypsizygus ulmarius | reverse complement strand
CTATGAGGATCGTCCGCTTCTCTCCTCACGCCATACATTAAGTGCGTTTTCAACGATTTTTTATGCTCAAAAATATATTAATACGTTATCTTCCAAGCACAGGAACATGGCCTAATCTTTGGCGACCGAAGTGATGACGATGCTGCTGAGCTACCACTGCACGACAGTCTCGAGCTTGACCTCGACACCAAATTTGGTGGCACAGATGCAAGAAATGAACTAGAGCGCTCACTCTTGCGAAAGTTAGACAGACGCATGTCGATTCTCATCGTCATTTACATTTTAAATTGTGAGTGGTCATTCAACCAAGGAAGAGGGGTCTTCATGTCGACCAGACATTGATAGGAATAATGCTGCGTTCGTCTATTGTATGATCAATTCTATGTATATACTACTTACATTCCTTCGGCAGGGCGGCAAGACTACGCGGGTTCGAAGAAGACCTTCGGCTCGAGGGTAACCAATTCGCGTCGATTCTTTCAATCCTTTACGTTGGCTACATTCTGATGCAAATACCCTCGTGAGTTGCAAATTGTTATTCCTTCATCGACTAATGCGAATTCACCAGCAACATGTTGTTAAATTACTTTGGCCGCCCATCAATATATCTGCCATCTTGTATGGTGATTTGGGGAGGCATCTCAGTCCTCACAGGTAACTTGTCTCCTGTTATCCTTTCTTATATACAGCTTATCGCGGTACATGATAGGATTTACGACGAAGTTAGCTCCATATACATACTCACTTGACACCGTTAATGGCTGATAATCCCTGTTCAGCTTCTTTAGCGCGCTGTGCACGCGTTTCTTCCTTGGATTTGTGGAAGCCGCGTTCTTCCCCGGAGCCCTGGTGGGTTAACCCTAGGAATCATATCTCCCCAGCTGACCTGACCAGTTCCTGATTTCGAAATGGTACAAACGGAACGAACTCTCACAACGCACAGCCTACCTTTATTGCGGGAACTTGATCAGTAATGCATTTGGTACTCTCATCGCGTCGGGAATCCTGGATCGAATGGAGGGTATTCTTGGATTTGCAGCTTGGCGGTAAGATCGTTTTTTCACTCTGCGTCTGACGTCCACTGACGCGTCTGTTAGGTGGCTGTTCTTCCTTGAAGGATCTTTGACAATCCTGGTCGCTATTTTGGCCATTTTCATTCTTCCAGACTTTCCTGAAAATACGTCGGGATGGCTTACTGAAGCCGAGAGAGCACTCGCCCTACATCGCATGGTCGAGGATACTGGGGCCGACGAAGAATTGACCTCCCATGCAGGCGTATCGGATAGCCTGGAGAGTTCGAAACATGCTCTGGATTTGAATCGAAGGGGTCTGAACATGGCCTTGAAAGACTGGAAAGTTTGGTTGCTGACGCTGGCGATGGGGAGCATGGCTATCTCGTTGTCCTTCAATGCCTTTTTCCCGACGTTGAGCGCGACGATGGGCTACAGTGGAATGACGACTTTGCTGTTGTGCAGCCCACCGTGGATATTTGCTACGAGCATGGCAGTGATAGTCTCCAGGTAAGCCGTCTTTCTAATTACTTCTGGCACCATACATATGGTCTTCTGCAGGCATTCGGATCGCACCAACGAACGATTTTGGCATATCACCCTCCCTCTTCTCATTGGAATCATTGGATTTTTGATCGCAATGTCAACAATGAATATCACCCTCCGTTATCTTTCACTGTAAGAAGCAAATGAAACGTTCGCCCTATTCTTGACTAACATCATCTTCGATTAGGTTCCTGATGGCTCAGTCGTATTCGGGATACGTGTGTTTCTTGGCTTGGGCGAGCGGAACCATTTCTCGCCCATCGTCAAAACGAGCAGTAGCCCTTGCAGTCATAAACTCTGGTGCAACTGTTGGCAACATTGTAGGCTCGTGAGTACTAGTCGCATTTGTCTACAGCATCTCGTTCGACATTGACAAACGTTTCAGATATGTTTGGCCGTCATCATGGGGGCCGACATACTCGTTCTCTTATTTCATTTGTATCCTTACGGGTCTTGTGGCTGTAGGTATGTGCTACGTGTTCCGGTGGCGCTTGGCGCTCTTGAATGCGGAGTCTGGAAGAGGAGGGTACAAGCATCCACTGTAAGTAGTCTGCTCTTTTGCTTTTAATTGGTCATAGATTGGCTGTCTAGAGTGTACTATGTTTGCATAGATAGATAGATTTTCCATTGTGTTTTTGCATATCGAATGTGCGAGAGCCTGGAGGATGTCTCTGATGAGGGAATGTCGAGACACGTGCGATATTCGGGTACGGGAAATGAAGGCCTTGTGCCGATTCGTTGAGTAATTGAAATGCAAGCTACACATCGTAAATGACCCATGTGGTAGTAAGTCGTAATGTTCTTGACACGATGTCAGAGCTCGCGCAGCGTCTCAGAGGATCTGCTGATAGGATTAAGATGGTTTGAGGAGTTTTGTGTAGCGGCATTCCAGACCACGGCCCGTAATAATTATTGATGTCAGCTCGTCCACGCCTGCACGCAGCAATCGGTAACTTCCCTGAATCCACTTGGTTTCCACCCCAGTTCTGTCTGTTTCTCGTTCCACTTTCTCTTTGCCAGCCCTAACGTATCTGGTCTGGCGGCCGTTCAAGGGTGCTCGCCATGAACTCACTGGCCTATCTTTCGCGCCAGTTCGACGTGTTGGCCTCAGCGAAGACGCCACCGTCGACCCCAACTTCCGACCGCCCACACGTCGTCGGCGATCGACGCAGAAAGGACAAGGGTTTAGAGTCTGCTCTACATCGCGTTAGCACTTGGTCGACGAAGTCTTTTCTCTTTCCGCCACCTCCAAGCTCAAGACACACCGCCCCAAAACGGTCCTCTTCCTCGCCTTCGTTTACCGCACTGCAGCAGCGGGGCACTACTCCAAAGGCCTCGTCGTCTTCATCTCCCGATCTCGATACGCAATCCAGGTCAAAACCACATGTTGAACATATCATACGCCGAATATTCTTCATTCGCGTGTTTGTTCTCGTATGGGAAAACCTGCGCGCGGCGTGGTTGTCGTTATTGAGGACGGGCAGGAGCCTCAAAGGCCTACCTGCCAACTTGATTGTCGTTGCGGGGCTGCTGAAGAACGAGAAGCGCATTATAGAAGACCAGACCATAGAGCAGACTTCAGCCTCTACGCTACATCCAATAATATCACCACCAGTCGACACTCGTACTAGCACGGAAACGATTCTACCCGCCGACACGAAATCTGAACCTGAGCTTGTATCTTTAAGCTCGTTAGCGTCCTCCCACTCAGCCCTCCTTCTACGCTCTTCTGAATCGCCTACGAGCGTATCTCGATCTTCCACACCAGTCCCTACACGGAAAACACCGTTTCATCTGCCTAAAACCCTTGTCCTCGACCTTGACGAAACTTTGATACACTCGACATCCCGACCAACGAACTCGACATCCAGCGGAGGGACGGGTGTGTTTGGTCTGGGAGCTAGTAGGAATAAAGGTGGGAGCCATATGGTGGAGGTGGTCATGGGAGGTCGATCCACGCTCTATCATGTGTACAAGCGGCCATTTGTTGACTTCTTTCTGCGAACGGTGCGTGAAGACCTTTAATATATGCGAACAGGCTAATGATGTACCGCTCCGTGTAGGTGTCAGGGTGGTACACGCTCGTGATCTTTACGGCTTCCATGCAAGAATATGCCGATCCAGTGATAGACTGGCTGGACGCAGGACGTGGTATCCTTGACCATCGGTTGTTTAGAGATGTAAGCTGTGTCTCAATGAACGACTTCAAATCCACGCTGAACGGTGTCTTGAAAGTCGTGTACCCAATTACCGAACGGCTCTTTTACAAAAGACTTGTCCATCATCGAGGCTGACCTCTCGCGCGTTTGTCTAGTTGATAATTCCCCGATCAGCTATCGTGTTAACGAAGGTCAGCCCCCTGCGCTTTTCATTGACGCAGCTCTAACGTTATTTCTGAATGGATAGCCAATGGAATACCAATCGAAGGATGGACTCATGATCCATCTGATGAGGCGCTTCTGAATCTCCTGCCGGTTCTTGATTCGCTGAGGTTTACGTCCGACGTTCGTCGGGTTCTGGGACTCCGGTCAGCTGGTGTTTATCCATAGCCCTGAGAGCTAAGATCGTAATTCGGGTTTTTAGTTTATTCCATTGATCGATACCACCGCAAAGACTCCACCTGCAACTCACTCAACTGCCCTAATTTAACATGTACAGTACAATACACATTCTCGTTCCATGCATTGACATGATCACCTTCCTTCGCGTTGCGGACATCCCATTTCTTGCAAAGTCAGTCATTAATATCGAAGATACATAGTTGCTGTGGTGCGGAATGGTATTAAAACACAAATGAATGGAGAACAAAAGACAACGAGACAATTCCTTGCAGCGAATATATAAGAAGAGATGGTGGATGGAACAGGAGCTACATCGCCAAGGCCGCTTGTAGCTCCTTAAGCTGGGCCGCCTCGTCGTCCTCTTCAGCCACAGGCGTCCGTTGGGCTAGTTGCACAAGTCAGAAATATGTACAGTGCAAAGGAGAACAAAACGAATACCTTCGACTCTTGACCCTGCCGGCATATGTACCGGTGCACGCTCTGCCCCACTCAACCGCTCGTTCAGCTCGTCCTGCTCCAGTTCCTCTAACTCCTGCTGCAGCTCAGTCTTCAAATAAGGAGTCAGTTATGCAGCGGACGAAGAAACGAAGTACCCTCACCTCATCAAGATCCATGCCGTAGACAGGATTCGAGATTGTCTCCGCAATCTCATTCGCGAGCTCCCGTTGCTCGTTCACAGTTGCCATTGTCGCATCAACCTTGTCCATCGTCCTGGACACAATTGTGTTAAGTAACTCCGCAGTATAGCGTACGGGTCTCTCGGTACTCACAGGTTACCATGAATGACCTTCAGTGCATCTGATGCCTTCTTCATAGCGGCCATTGTCTCCGCATTCAGGTTGGCCGACTCCAGCGTATTCACTTGCATCTCGAGCTGTAGTCGCGTCCCAGCGAGACGATCCAGTTCCAATTCACTCGCCTTCTTTCGCTTCAAAGCAGCCGTAGCAACTGGCATGCCACACGAGACAACGTCAGCATCAAGACCGGCAAGGGTGAATGAGCACAAATCAGCGCACCAGCTTTGTTCGAGACGGCATTCGCTTTCGCCTTCTTCAGCTCATCGTCTATCTTCTTCCCCAGGTACTCCTCCTTCTTCTCGATCATTACTAGTTGCTGCCGTAGAGTGACTATGGCATCTCGCGCAGATTGCTTGGGGTCGCGCCGTCCAAAGTAGCTCATTATTCCTGCCATCATGGGTAATGTCTTCAGACGTGTAGGATCAAGGGGGAGTTTGTGTCGATGCAAGTGAGGGAAGAGCGGAAACGCCGCAGCAGACCTTTGTGTCGTTAGCAAGTGGAGGTCACTGACTGTAAGATGATCGCCCGATAAGGCAAGTTTAAGTAACGTGCCGTGATCCTCCACACCGCGAACTCTGAGATCTGAAGGCTAAGAAGCGGTAAAAGGATATACATATGGGTCCTACAAGGTAGGGAAAGTGCTCATATCCTCACATAGTCGTATAGAGGAGTGCTACGTGGTTTACTTCCCTTGTCGCATGGCAATATCCTGAGCATGCTTTACATTCCGAGCTCCCCCATGAAATGCTCCCATCCCGAGAGGTATATCCATCAGCAGATTGAGTAAGTACCACAACCGGCTATAAGCAATGTATAGTCTGTGATGTCTGCAATCTACGCCAAGTGTGCATTACAAAATCGACAGGTGTCCGACCGATTTTCAAAAAACACATGTGCCGCTAATTTTCCTTGCCCTCGTCGTCTCTAATCCAAAACCATGGTATTGAGAACCATGGTATGTCAGAACAGATGTCCACTTACCCTTCGTCATCACTGCGGTCATCAGATGCCCCCTTGTCCGTTGTGATGACTCGCCATGCAACCCTACAGATCATGCCAAACCAAATCATTTGGAGGACCTGATTTCGTTTTTAAAGATGGATCAATTACAGAGATCCAAAGGTAAATACCTGCAATGCTGATAGGAGCGTGCAAAAGACGATCCAGGCGACCTTGCTCAGGTAGCGGCCCTCCTCAGGCGACCAAGCAAACGGAATGAGCCTAGGGCAGTCCGTGTAGGTGGAAACGATCGCGAAAATGAAGAGGACGTGTCGAGTAATGAACCAAGACACGAGGAACCAAGCAAAGGTCAAATCGCATACAATTTGGCTGACTTCAATGTAACGTATCATTTTGGCCAACTATTCTCAGGAGCTCCTGATAAGCTGTGCGAGCAAAATCAAAAGGGAAAGAACACATACGGGTAAAAATATATCACACCAGTCCATTAGCACCATGATGAGGCAGCCTACACGGGTGAAGTTGGAGAAGTAGCTAGTAGCCATGAGAAAAATGGTAATGACATGATGGGTCATCATCTGGACATGGTCCTTGCGTCGTGCTTCTGCATTGAGGATAAGCACTTGATGGATATAGAATGCAGTCTGCGTGAGGTAGTAGAACTTGAGAGGGCCAGCGAGGGGTATATGGGGGTAGGCTTGCCAAAGGTCTGTGGGGTTGAAGATACGCGTAGGCAAATTGTGATAAAGATACTGCCAGGAGAACACGTGTCAGTGACACGCGCAGAAGATGACCGAAAGGAAACGCACGAGCCCGAAGCACCATTGGAAAGTATAATATACAACTGACCAGCCCTGCTCAGCAAAGCGGATGACACTTCGGTGCATCTGCCGAAGTTCCTTAGCAGTTGGTTGTGAGACACCGTTCACGGCTCCATTTCCATTTGTCGCGCCCTTGGCCACGCCATTGGCGTGCCCGTTGCCTCTGGCGTTCCCGTTGGCCAACCCATTTGCGTACCCATTTGCTTTCTCGCTGGCACACTCCAATTTCTTCCGATGTTCCAAGTCCCGCGAGAGCTTCCACCGCGCAAAAGGCTCAAAGACGCCGAGCCGGAGTGCATCCCGAAGAAACGCCATTACAGCAATGCAGGTAATAATGAGGTATAGGTCCTGGACCCCAGTATTATAGTGTTGGGAGTCCGGAAAGGAATCGGGATTCGTGGGCGTGACAATGGGATATGACAGAGAGAAGAAGGGTACTAGATATGGGGGAAGCCATTTGGTTGTATAGATGGCCTCCATTATGAACTGAGGATTCATTCAAGGAGAACGAGAGGGCAACGGTGTAAGTGGGGTCGGGCCGATTCCAAAAATCTGTTAAGTGAACGTTTGTCAGACCACGTATGATGAAGTTGTAAGAAAGTCGGACACATACAATATAGGCTTGAGAAAAGACCGTACCTCGCCTCAAAAGAATGACAGGTCGTACTGAGAGGACGTCGAACCACTTGGTTAGACCGAGACGAAGGAAGATGGAAGAAAAGATCCAAACTGCAACATAATCATGAGGTCCAGAACCAGGCGTGCCATTTGGCCAAATTTCTCGTGGGAATTTCCAACCATCTCCCTCTTCCTCATGGCGTCCTCCTCAAATCAGCCTAATACCACGCTCTACCTCAACAATCTCAATGACAAAGTAAACAAGGAGGAGCTAAAGATACAGCTCTTCGCGCTCTTTACGACATATGGCAAGATTATCGACATTGTGGCATCCAAAAACGAACGGATGAGGGGACAGGCATTCCTCGTCTTCACCGATCTTGCAGGCGCGACGTCCGCGATGCGGGCATGTGAAGGGATGGTGTTTTATGACAAGCCCATCGTGCGTCTATGAACTTTGCTTTTGGACGAACTCCCACTGAGTATGCACCGATTAAAAGCACATTGATTACGCCAAATCGAAATCTTACGCGACATCGCGGCGGGAAGACCCATCGTTCGTTTTACCAACGGCCGCCAATGCCAGCGCGCTCATCACCCAGAATGCGAAGCGACAGAGGGAGGACGAGGCTGCAGATGGGGAGCCGAACGCGAAGCGGGAAAAGTCTGAAGAGGAAGAAGAGGAGATGGAGATTGATGATGAGGAAGAGTCGGCCGAACCGAAAGCTACCAATCCTTGTATGTTGTGTCACTTCAGAATATCAATGTATAGATGCTTCACGATTTTTCTTCGGAAGCCGACGTACCACCCGGTGTGCAATATCCCTCTGCTCGCCTACTATGCACGAACCTACCACAAGAAGTAACGGACGATGTGCTTTCTGTATTATTCCAGCAGTACTTTTCTTTCTTTCTCTACATTTTCCTCGGTGCTCAACTCGTCTGCCACCAGATATCAAGGCTTCCAGACGACCCATGTTACATGGTCTCCAACACCCAACGCAGCGGGTGCAAAAGTGAAACTCGCCCAAGTTGTTTTCGAGACGCCGGAGCTCGCCTCAGTCGCAAAAGCTGCTCTGGATGGCTTCACACTAAAAAAGGGCTGGGTCATGTCGGTTGTCTTCGCTTGATGAACATGAACCATGGTGTGTTTCGTTGTACTACAAATCTGTAATGATTTTGCTTTATTTTAGTTCTACCTGCTCTGTAGCTAGATGTTCTTACGGGACTTTTTGTTGCTTGCTGATCAGGGTAAGCAACGCCATTTGCGTTTCCGTAACTTTACAGCTGAGTCGACTTGCAAGCATATACTGTATAATGCTGAAGTTATACGACATGCAAATACAGTAAGTTACGTCGCATCCACCGGCTGCTTATCACCTGTTTATTTCAAAGCCTTGAGGATCGCGTGGCCAATCGGACCTGCGGATGCGGGGTTCTGTCCTGTAATGAGATGACCGTCGACAACGACCTTAGCCTAAATCGCGATGAGCTAACGGACAGGCTGAATCATTCTTTCCACTCACCCCCCATGGCTCCGCTTTCTCATACTTTCCCCCAAGTTCGGTGATCCTATCCTCCAGTAAAAAGGGAATTTCCTGTAGATTGAACATGAGAATGCGCCACCGAGGCTCATAAACGGGCCCGGATGTTAATCACCTTAATCGACCCACTCAGCTCTTCTTCAGTATTGGAGAACCCGGTGAAGCTTTTTCCTGCAAAAATTGATTTCCCGGATGCATCGACGGCACCTACAAGGGCACTGCATTTCAAGAACAAAAGGTGATCAGTCAAGGCGCTTCAGCTCTAGCGGCTAAAAACCCTACGCAGGTCCATGGCACACAGCTGCTGTGACCTTTCCAGCTTGATAGAACTAATCGATCACCTGAGAATGGCGTGGTCACTTCAAGCATCTTCGCACTTACCTGCGACGCAAGTTTTGCATTGACTGGGTCAGAAGCAAGATCGAGCACAGGACCGTGTCCTCCAATGTAAAATATCGCGTCGTAATCCGCCGCTTTTATCTCGGAGAGCTTTTTCGCGTGAGCGAGCTTCGATTTGACAGTCTCGTCGTTCAGGAATTTTATACTATCCTCGTCCTTTGCGAATGCCTACCGACGGCGATGAGCTTATGATCCCGAAAATGAGAACTCTCCCACCTCAATGCTGCCTTCATCGATAGGTGGGTTTGCCCCAGCCGGCGCCGCAAAGTCGATATCGAAATGAGGGGCAAGGACGTAGTACGGATGAGCTGCTTCCGGCAAATACCATCCCTAGCACTGGATCAGTGACTGTGCCGTCGATCGATGTGAGGATCGCAACTCACAGTCTGACCACCGCTCAATTTTTTATTCGCAGAGGTAAAGACGAAAAGAATCGAAGGCATTTTGTGAGTGAAGTGTGTAGAAAGGGGGATTTGCCAGTTCCCCCGCCCCCGCGAGGTAGATATACCGCTGGGAAACGTTTGTCACCATAGCAGCGTGAATTACTCATCTCAGTTTCAACGTCATGGCGCACAGTGACACTGGTGGAATCAGGTGGAATCTCTGCAGATCCCGATTAGATTAGAGCCTTCTTCCATAAACGGCAATCTCCGAAAACAAGTGGCTGTACAACGGTCAGGGCACCGATTTAGCATCTCTCCTCATCATCCATCACATCCAGCACCACCATTGTTCGCAATGTCGTCGTTTTTTGGCCTGTAAGCCGCTACAATATATACATACCTGAAAAACCAATATGACACGCAGTGCTATCCTCGCGTAGTGGCAAGACCCGCACGTTCAAGCCGCGCAAGGATGTCCCTGAGGGCACGAAGCAGTACCAGCTGCGAAAGTATGCCGAGGCCACC
>JABCKG010000022.1:0-10244 GCA_018851835.1 Hypsizygus ulmarius | reverse complement strand
TACCGCAGCTGTTGACTTCTTCAATCATCTGAACATGTTATATGGGACCATTACGGAGTTTTGCACGGCCCAAGAGGTGTGTACCCTTCGCACACCGCCGATAGAACGCTAACACCGTTTGACTAAGTGTCCAATCATGTCCGCTGGCCCACGGTCCGTTTATTTGACCCAACGTCGCGGGAGGGATAAGCTGATCCGCGTAATAGATACGAGTACCTATGGGAAGACGGCGTCAAATATAAGCGACCGACTAAACTGGCAGCCCCAGAATACGTCGATGCACTGATGAACTGGGCCCAGAATCTACTGGACGACGAGAACGTCTTCCCCAACAAGATCGGCGAGTATCGCGGTTGGATCCAACCCCTTGTGTAATCCTGTATTCACGCATTATGGCCATGTAGGCGTGCCGTTTCCGAAAAACTTCCGCGATACTGTACGGACGATTGTGCGGCGTCTGTTCCGCGTATATGCGCATATATATAGCAACCACTTTGACCAGATCTGTGCTTTGGGGATAGAAGGTTCGTTTCGTTGTGCTTTCTTGGAACACTGAGCTGGATGCTGATTCGCGAGATGATAGCCCATCTGAATACCAGCTACCGGCACTTTTTCTTGTTCATCAATGAAGTAAGTTGTCTAGAACGGCACAAGAGACGCGTTGGGATTAACCATCACGCATAGTTTGATCTTGTAGACAAGAAGGAGCTTGCCCCGTTGGACGAGTTGAACGACGCGATTCTGGCCGAGGACAAGGCACGGTAACCCGTCGATCGTATACATAATGTGGCGCCAAGACATGTACTTTTATTAAACATATACCTTGTCTGGCACCGGAATATAGTTCAGTCTCCCCGATTCTCTATCTCTTGGCTTTGCGCACTACCGCCTTTCGAGGATCAAATCGTGAACGGACGGTATCTGGTCTGACATCATTGTCACGTCATGCTGAGAGCAAATTGTACAGGTGTATTGCGACGACATCTAGAAAGTACACATCTCCTAGGTCGTGTATAGGTAGGAGATAATGATAATGCAGGAAGGAGCTACAAAGACCACGTGTATGATTGGTCTGGGAGGCATGGTAGTACAGTAAGAGTACAGATCAAAGAGGGAGAGGGAGAGGAAGAAGAGACAACCAGCACAACGTAAAGGGTAAACCATTTTGGGGTATGGCGTCCATGCTAGGGATGCATGCGCGACACGAAAGTCCGCGTTAAACTATTGGGCAGAGTAAACCTACACGTAGAACCGAATAACCATAAAATGAGAGAAAAAGAAGATGCAAAGAATAACATCGACATGAGGTTTGAACTTGCGAAAGCGTGAGTCGATGAACAACATATTAAAAAGCGATTTCAATGCTGGTTGTCTGGCTTGAGAAAACAGGGCGACATGGACGACGAATGTCGATCGGAATGGAGGATAATCATATGGTGCGCTGAATTAGCCCGACGGTCAGTGACGTTGCAGTATCAGCAGCGAAGATTGATTCGCGAACCTTTACAATGGACCACTGTACAACAAGATTTTTGATGCGTTCCCTAAGCGCATGTTTACAATCATCGCAGGCAAGATGTTCTTCGAGTGGACGCAATGCCGACTCCATCGTGCTCGTGGAGAGGTCTATCATGAAGAATGTGAGCAACATATAGTCAGTCTGGTGAACTAAAACAAATATAATACCAGGTCTTGCATCCCATGCGAGATACGCTGACGCCAGAGCCCAAGCTCTGGTAAGCTTCTTCTGATCAGCAAAGTCGCACCACTGCGTCGGAGCGTGCGGATGGGGCGGTGGCAGCAGCACGCGTTTGAGTGCGTCAGAGCGACCAAAGTGGAGGAAGAAGAGGCGTTTGAGATAGACGGGGCCGATGGCGTCTGCCATCTCGTCGGTCAAGGCAGATAAGGGGAACGAGAGCAGATGCGAGGAGGTCACGACTGCGAGCTCGTAGAGATCGAATGAGGCTGCGAGGGCATAGAGTTCGAGGGGGCATAGTGGGGCGTGGGAGAGCAGAACGGCGTAGAGTGGGCTCGAAGAAGTGATGAGAGATTGTGGCCGAATTCCGTAGAAGGGTAGCCGGCTGACTGCGCTGCATAGTTGGGAGAAGGTCGGAGAGTAGTGAGCACATGACATATCGTATATCGTGTGGAGAATGATGTTCAGAACGGCCGAGGTTTCTGGGACGTCGACGATGGGATCCTGCTCTTTGGAGGACGAAGGCGGCGGTGCTGGAGGAAGCAGCTCATGGAATCTGTTTTCTGAAACCCCGAACAGCAGATGAGAATGAACGTAGAAAAAGACGTTATCTGAGGAGAGCAGGATAACGTCTGGGGATGTAGAGTGGTGTTGTGCGCCCGGATAAAAAGTGGTCGACACAGATACGAGGGTGTCCCCTTCAACCTGCTCGTCGCTAGAGGGTGATCCATCATGTGAAAGCTATCGAAATGATGAGTTAGATAAACTTTGAAAGATATAAAAGCTTACTGGAGGTGTTGGAACCTGTGGACTGGGCTGGTGATACTCTGTGCGGTCGCTGCATTCCATATCTAGAGGATCTGCGACATATTGGAGCACGTTATTCCAATCAGAATGCTCCATTAAAAGACTTGAAGTGGAATGGCTGTGAAGTTATGAAGCTGTACAGGAGCGAACTGGCTTCAAAAAAGCAAATTGCAATATGTTTACTGCAGAGTGACGACAAGTCCAACCAAGCCCAGCTCTGCGTTGGGTTCAGATCAAAATACTGCTCCTATTCCAGCTTACCTAACCCTGACGTCACGCGCTTATTTGCATGCTGTCTATTCTACACTCCGCTTCAGTCGGTGTATCTCCTCCCGCTTCCCAAAGTCAGAGTCATGCAGCTCCATGTTTGCAAGTCGCTTGGCAGTCGACACCTTGTTCAGCTTCTCCAGCACCTTTGCCTCTGGTAGGCTCATCTCCACAAGCTTCGTTTCTGTAAAGATACTTTAGCAAAAATCTTCACCGTACACAACATGGCGCACATACTGATCCGCTCTTCAATTTTCAGCACCCGCTCCTCGTCCCGTTCCGTCACAAAACTCACAGCCATGCCTCCACGCCCAGCACGCGCTGTCCTACCCACTCGATGCGTATACTCTTCCGGCTCATTGGGCATATCCCAGTTGATCACCATCGCCACCTCTTCAATGTCAAGTCCACGCGCCCCGACGTCTGTAGATATCAACACTGGAACAACAGACGCCCGAAAAAGAGATAGCGAGGACAGTCGTTCCCGCTGTGTCAAGCGCGAATGCAATGCCGTACTCCGTATTGATAACGACTTCAATAGATTCGTCAGGTAGGCGGCCGTCCGAGGCTTCGTGCAGAAAATAATCGTAGGCGGCGGTTGCTCTGGCTCATCATCGTCATCGTTTGCGGAAGGCTTCTTTGGCTTCTGTCTCTTCTTTGGTGCCTCTCTACCTTTTGGTCTCCGTGACGTTCTTTTCACAGGTTCCGGTGGTGCGCGCCGCATGTGGAGCGTAGATTCCGGCGGATTGCAGAGTAGATGGTACAGGTATGGTTCCCGTATGTGTGAGGGGACAAGAATATAATGTTGTTTGAGGGTAGATACAGTTTCCACACTGCGACGCGTTAGTATCGTGCAAAAACACTAAATTATTTCGACGTACGCTTCTGTCATACGATGGATAAATGGCTTTTGCTTCCCAGGTCGTGGCGGAGCACTAGCCAGGTCCTCGATAGAGGACGTTAGCGTTGCAGTGAACAAGCATGTCTGTCGGTTCTGTGGTAGCACATGGAATAGATGGGAGAGTTCAGAAGCAAAGGTCGGCGTCAACAGACGATCCGCCTCATCTAAAACCTAGATATCACATCCGTCAGAAACAATTTGCTTAAGCATCCTTGAACGCACCAAAAATTTGACTCTCGACAAATCCCACTCACCACTACTACTCCGTAAATGGTCGACAATACGGCCTGGTGTCGCGATCACAACATGCGGGCGATCGTTAAGCTCCAGTGCTTGCGCCATCATGTCCATACCACCCACAACGACAGCCGTTCGGATATTGAGCGACGAACCCAGCACCGCAAATTGTTCGGAAATCTGGAATGCCAGTTCCCTGTGAACAGTCAAGACGCTGGTTAGTCAGTGCTCATATACACACGTAAAGCGGGGCTCACGAGCCTGGTTGGCGTCAATACCAGTGCGTAGATCCCATACGGATCGATGGAGAGTTTTTGGAGAATGGGCAACGCGAACGCGATTGTTTTACCTGAGCCTGTTTTGGCGTTGCCTATGCAGTCTCGTCCTGTTCATCCAATGTTATTTGTCTTCCTTTGACACAGCTTGAGTGGGACTTACCTGATAACAGGGGTGGTATGCAGGCTGCCTGCACCTCGGTAGGAATCCGGATGGACATCGTCGAGAGTGCATTTTCAAGAGGTGCAGTTATACCGAGGGAAGCAAAAGTTACGGGGCTTTTTTTTGTGGGGGGAAGAGGCTGAGCTATCTTTCGTTCCCTGCCGCCTAAAGAGGACCCGAAACGATCCTTGGCCATGGGGGGAAGAAGACCAAACTGTGCGGGTAATGACGCATCGTCGTCATTTCCTTCGTCTTCATCTTCACCATCATCATCATCGTCCTCATCATCATCATCCTCATCATCCGCAATATCATCATCTTCCTGTGATTTTACACTTCGTGCCTCGCGTATCACGGATATCTCCTCGTCCGAATCGTTAAACGAGTCTCCCTCAGGAGATCCGCTGTCCAGTACTGAGTCCGGTTCTGATATTCGAGCGCGCTTCCTGTCCGGTTCTTCCTGGATCCGAAGTAGGTCGTCCGCCGTGACAGCGGCCACGCGTTTTTTCCCTGGAGGCATGAATATTAATGAAAATGCGAAAGTTTGGACTTTGGAAGAGTCTGAGGCGCCCTTTCAATTTGCAAGCAATGTGTCACTGGGTGACGCTTGCGAAATATTTTTACCCGATCACCTGGTGGCCGTTGCCTTGCGAAGCAAACACGTCGCAACAACGGAAACTACCCAACCACGACGTGACTTTGACTTTAATTGACAACCTCTGACAATCATACGTGAATCAACGTCCTGTTCTGACGCTTGCTGACACTCCGCTGTCGCCGTTCCTCCGTTCTTCCGGGAAAGTGATTCGAAGAAGATCCCAGGACCCATAGGCGCGCCCACGGGTGCTAGCTTTCTGGAGATAAAACATATCAGCCCGATGCTTGCCCGAACTCGGACACCACTATTCTTAGTACAGCCATTCACACAGGGAAAGTCGCTCCTGTTTCATAAGTAGTACCAAAGGGTCTGCGTGAATCTTCGGTCTCGAATTCGCTGCGGATGTGATTTTGGACGGACCGACTTTTGGCTGTCGTTCAGACTGGGAGCTTATGCGGTGTTTGCGCCAGCGACATAGTGGTGGATACTCAAACCATGTCACCGGTTATGAGACGCATCGGAATCTTTACTTGGCTGTCGTTCAGGCTGGGAGCTTGCGCGACGTTTGCGACAGCGACATAACTTAATGATGGATACTCAAGCCAACCCACCGGTTGTGAGACACATCGGGATCATGTTCGCTCGTCAACCCCCAAGGGGACGGCATAGTAGAATGGACTTGATATTCATCAATAACCCGGTGGAGGACATCATTTCCAACCATCACTACTCGTATTTAAAGCACCCACCCGCTCAATTGGGGGTTCTTTCTATCAATATAAGTTGATCGCCACCATGAAGAAGACCACCACGCCATTCACCGCGCAGCTCGTCACCTTTGATACGACACTCGCCTTCAACCAGGTCGTCCAGCGCCTAAATGCGGAGATAAACAAGGCGGGTTCACAGCAGTTTCTCGCGCAGTTCAGCGCTGTCAGCAGCAAAGAAGAGATCGAAGAAGTAGTCAACAGCACGCTCGGCCCTAGCGGTTTTCTGTGCGTACAATTACTTTCCCTGCTTTATTTCACATGCAACACATATTCCTGACGACAAGAACTCCCGCAACACAGATATTTTCTAGAGGCAAACCACGACAAGTGGCTGAACATCTACGATCCGTCCATCCACAGCCCACACGCCGTCGTATACACGATAGGCAACCCATTATTGGCCCAGACTATCTTGCGACATGATATTCGTGCTGGGTATAACATCCCACCGCGGCTGCTGATCCTGGAGAAGCCCGATCACAGTGGAACGACCGTCTTGTACCATTTGCCGTCGTCGGCGCTGCCTGTGGCGCATATTGATAAAGACGTCGAGTTGAAGACGGCTTTGGAAGGGCTTGATGAGAAGTTGGATGAGTTGGTTACGCGTGTTACTATTGAGTATCATTAGATTCTGCGTTCGGGGAAATAAGCTTCGTTGAAGGTCTGGGGTAATTCCCCGCATATGACATCGTGCTGTACGGGGTACATAGAAAGATATCCAGAATCACTCGATGCCTCCGTGGTCGTAAAAAGTCGTTCACGTTTGTTGTGGGTATACAGTGAAGTCTACGAACTATGTGTTCTAAGGATACAAAGGAGCAGTCGTTGATGAGGTTAGGCTAATATTACAGTGGTAGTTTAATGAGATGATTGTGTGGGTTACTATTGCTGCAAGGTATACGGAATCATGGGATCGGTCAGAGAATTACCAAGGTTCCACGCCTCGTCCATTTGAGACGCGGAGGTGCCGAAAGTATCATAGATGTATGTGTCGTCAAAGAGGGACTGGTTGGGTGTCATGTTCATCATAAAGTCGAGTTTGTCACCATAGAGCGCGCTCAGGAAAGACTCGGGATTGTTCTGCTGCAATTGGGCAGATCCCTCCCCTGATGGCGCGGGAGGGAAAGAGAGGTCGAGCACATCGAATAGCCCCGAGTCGCGAAGTGCATCGGGGAGATGCATTTCTGGATTAGGGAACGAAGTCGGTACAGGAGATGGGGCTTTAGGAGGCATTGAAATGTGTCCGAATGTCGAAGCCGTTGGCGTCTATGATTCTATGTCAGAAACGAAAGGACTCCGTACGAGGATTAGACTCACGATATCAAGGTCCTTCAAAAACGCGGCAAGGCCGGTCTCTGAAGTTGCTGCGGAAGAGGGACGAGCCAAATTGAGCCCCATACGATCATTATGCTGAGCGGGAGTAGAAAACCCTAAAGATGTCGATGGGCGACGAGGAGGTGCAGCAAAGTGTGGGAAGGAGTATTGCGGGAAGTACGGTGGCAAAGGTGGCATTTCTTGATACTCGTGCCCCGGAGACGAAAAGGAAGGAGACGGCGGGATGGATGGGGGTGGAGATTGGACAGGTTCGAAGGATGACTTCTCAGTATCCGAATCCTTCTTCAAGTCGCGACTCCTGTTCTGGGTCTTTGCTCGCCTTCGTCGCGTGGGTGGGATAGCGGGTCCAGCAATCTTGATATATTCCTCTCGAATCTGCCTGATTCGATCCTCCCCCTCGACCGGCTCAGCATCGCTATCCATACGCCCTTTGGCCTTTGAACGACGCGATCCGCGGGGAGCGGGGGTGAACTTGTAATCAGGGTTTCGTTGTTGGTGCTCGAGTAAGACTTTCGCGGCGCGTTCTTGCCATTTCGCCTTCTCTTCCGGTGGAAGGAGATTCCAGCACTCTCCAGCGATGCGACTCAAATTTTGTTGGCGCCGTTCCACATCAGAGGGGATCGTGCCCCTTTTGAGCAAGTCAGAGCGGTAGAGCATGAAGGCGTTCGGAGGTCGTGGAATGTGGGTGCGGGGAGCGGGAGTTGGGCGGCCTTGCGATGTCGAAGGGAAATGATACGAGTTTTGGAACTGAGGATGTGGTGGAGGATTCGCGGTAATAGAGAAAGGAAGTTCGGGATTTCCAAAGCACGCGTTCTGCTGCTCCGTGACGTGGAGAGAACCCGATAATGGCAAGAACTGATGCGGGGGAATCGTTGCGGATGCGAAATTACTGTCGGGCGCGGTCGACAAAGACCAATTTCCAAAGTTGGCACTTTGAGATTCGGAGGCGTTTGGGTATAGAGGCATCGTATACATCAGCGGGAATTGTGATTCATGACCTTCCTCGTTTTTCATTGACGCTATGGTGGAGTAGATTAGGAACCCAAGTTCATCAAAAGCTTTTGAAAGACTTACCATTATCCTGCATTTTCGTGGCTAGACAAACTTAGTTTGCGAGTGGAGGTGGTCGTGAACGGTGTCGAAAACAGTGTCATATTTCTTTGCCTTATATACAAAGTGCTCCCGACGCTTCAACGACAAACGGTCGGCGCGACTGTTTCCTACGATCAGCCATGAGGTTCTTTCGCAAAGGGATGAGCGAGAACGAGGCAAACCCGCTCAAAGGGAACGTAACGTGATGCGTGATTTCTCTTTCATGGTCATGTGATGAGAACATAGCAAGGTGTTGCAAGGCCGGCACAAGCCGCGAACACGCCTGCTGGCTGTACGACGCGGTACATACCTGTTTGATCGAACCTTGTGCCTGTATTACTCTGCAGGCACGGTGTCAGTCCATGCAGCAATGATATAGACAGATGGAAGAACTTACAACTCGACCGAGTTCAGCGCAGTTATTTGAGCGTCTGGAAGGACGGGGACGGTCCTATCCCACCTTAGCGGTCTGCTGAGGGGATTGCCTCATGCTAGTGCCACTCTGCTCATTATCAGCATGAGGCAAACACGAGTCCTGCCACGCATGTGATGAACGCCGCGTGTATGCCCACGACTTATATCGTGCGGCAAGTCCTATTCCAAGAAAACGCAAGAATTGTACGATTGGCGATAATCTAATCCATGTACAGCCATGTACGAACCTCTGCAAGTTGCATCGGATTAGATGTGTGATACGAGTGCGACATTCAACTCACTAAATACATCTAAGTCAAGGCCCTGTCGTAACGGATGGAGACAGAGAGAGTAAACACGTTATTCAAAGGCGATCCACCGAACATCTCCGGCGGCTTTCCTTATACGATTCATGATGGCCAATCCCTCCCGATCTTCTTCGATCTCCTCTATGAGCATGAAGTCAACATCCTCCTTTTCGAGCGTGAGCAATCCATCGAAGAGGCGGTGCGCTGTTACTGACGGTTCAGCCATGGGTCCCAAATGGTAACGAAGCCATTCCACCCCATCCATGGGCGAAAGATACTGCCACAGCAAGGAGTCTGTCGGTGCTAGCACACCGACCTTCAATGGCTTGGTTCCTTTGAGTGATGCGAAGAAGGACGTGGCAGATATTGGCAGCGAACCAGTTGGAGGTGGCGATGAGGTCAATAGAAGAGTCAGCGGAACAGATGGTGAGTAATGCCGGTATTTCATCCCTGGTGTTGTAGGGGCCTGCTCCATTGCTTCATCTAGATAGTCCCGACGATGTACCAAGACTTCCGGAATAGGTTCGGAGTCCTGAAGCTCCACTCTCAGCACTTGTTCTATGTCTTCCACCGTCACACCTCCTGGGCGTAAAACTCGGATTTTTCCATCCTCATGTAGCCCGTCCACCACTGTGCTTTCCAGTCCAACGCCACACGCCCCACCATCAAGAATGATGTTAATCTTGCCATTGAGATCCCGAAGAACATGCTCAGCTCGGGTTGGGCTGGGCTTTCCAGATGAGTTTGCACTCGGAGCCGCTAATGGGACATTCGCGACTGCTATCAATGCTCGTGCAACCGGGTGCGACGGCATCCTGATCGCCACGGTTGGCTGATTCGCGGTTATTATTGTAGGAATAATCCTTGAATCTCTTGGAAACAAAAGCGTCAACGGTCCTGGCCAGAAATGTTTTATCAACGCCTGATAAGCTCTCGACAAGACGTAGCCCTCTGGAAGCAAGGTCTTCAGCATGGTGAACGAGCAAACATGAACGATTAAGGGATTATCCGCGGGTCGCCCCTTTGTGGAGAATATCCGAGTTGACGCTGGTGTGCTCAATGCCACTGCTCCGAGACCGTAAACTGTTTCTGTTGGGAACGCAACAGGCTCCAGGAGATCGACAAGGTGGTGCGCCGCTACTTTCAGCGCATCTAGGGTTTCTTGGCTAGTGATTTCGGGCTGGTCGGATTCAGGATGGAAATGGATGGCGGAGGGATCACATTTGAGAACTCGGGTGGACACTGGAGTCATGTATCGCGAATACGCTCGCCGAGCCGTGTGCCAAAAATTTGTCAAGGTCAACATGATGTTTTAGCTTGTTTGTTGACATCCTGTTCACTAAACAGCACCATGGTGGCTGATCAAGTTGATGTGAGTTTA
>JABCKG010000021.1:0-47060 GCA_018851835.1 Hypsizygus ulmarius | reverse complement strand
AGAGCAGGGAAGAAGCCGGCCTATAGAGACTCAAGGATTAGAAGGACCTGTCTAGCAAGGTTCGAAACACCGCTTTCTACCTCAAAAGCACCAAGAAGGACCCTACAGAACGCCAGAAGGCCCCAGTTAGGGACGAATCCCATCGCGAGCTGCACCACGCCCCATGCAACGACGCAAAATGTAAGCCAATTGCGCACCCCGAGATGACGCAAGAAGATATTGCTGGGCAGTTGGCTGCGGTTATTCAAGTTGCTTCTGGGTGAGCGAGGGTGTCGACTGATTCTGAAGAGTGACTCTGCTTACAAGATGATATAGGGGACGAAGTATAGTGCAGATATGATGCTGTAGCGAGCTCCTTTGGACAATTTCTAAGGGATGCAGTACAGGTCAGAACTCTACTGACGGTACTGAGCGATGGTGCGTACGAGATCGTGATCCATCCCAGCAATCCGTGCGACTCCAAGATTGGTCCGGTCAATTAACGCAAGCGCATACAACATCCCTAGCAAAGGGAGCAGCCGCCAATCGACCTTGCGCCTACGTGCCACATAGGCAAATAACCAGTCAGTCATATCCCTCAGTGACACAGAACACAAAGATTACAAGGTGTTGCGTTCAAAGACGACACGCTCCTGTACCCCATCCGTGGTTTCAATATCACTGTGGCCCGACGAGCTTTGCTTGATCGCGATTTCCGAGACAGAGGGACTGAATGACTGGGCCATTGGAGGCAGTTGTTGACATAACACGATACCAAGAAGCTGCCTTTTATACAAAGAGTGCGAGGTCACGGAAGCCTTCATTCCATCAGGCTGAACCAACCTTCGACTGGCGAGTCTTTCTGGGGGATACGGAGTTTCTCAAAGAAGAAAACGCTCAACTCTGGAGATATTTTTGGAACGCAGTGAAGTTGTAAAGGTGGGACCAGTGCGCTCGCAGAGAAAAAAGATCGAGAGGCTCTCTAATTTGATCTTGGTGGAATATCTGACGCCGATAGGCCCATGGGGCAAGTAAGGCCTTGAATCAGCAGTGGATTCTAGAGCGCGTGGTCCAGTATGGTGAGGCGTGTTGTGCATGGGGAAGGTGACCGGTCTGCCTTTTCAGTTGTTCATGGCTTCCGTGTCTTCCTAGATGATGGTGTCTGTTGTCCTTCTTGCCTGAAATTCAACATCAGTAAACGTATGAAGTTGTACGGGAAACTTGTTACACCCACCAACTCGGCAGAAATTCATTCAAAACCTATATCTGCCGCCCCCTAAAAGCATATTTAAACGCGTCAGCTTGACGCGACTGCTCTGCGTGATCTCACCAATCGAGCACGGGTCTTCCAGAAGTGCGGCAGTAATGAGCCCGTGCGCTATTACAGTCGTGTGCAGGACCGGGTGTTGGAAACTCCGTCGAAATTTGGCGGACCGAGGAGGGGCGGCGTCGTGCAACGTGTTCCATTCCCCGGAGCTGTTCTAATGGGCCTGGGTGGCGGTTTGGATGCCTCCAGAGACGGTGGCATTTTTTTCTGTTTGTTGCGACGATGCTTCCGGTTGACCTGCTGACAGAGAGAATCAAAAGAATCAGAAGGCATTTGGATTCTTTCTTGATAAGGCATCTAACCTGTCCAAGGCCAAAATCCGTGTTATGCCATGGACATGCGAATCCATTATCGGGGCCAAACATTATAATGAAGCAAGTACGAGGATTGAGCGGGTCCTGCAAGAGAGCAGAGATAACTGAAGCAGTGTCCTGTAGCTCCCCCCACTGATTCCCGAGTTGTACGAACGCTGGTGCATTAAATCAGCCTCTTGATCTGCTACCTAGAATATCATTCGCTCCTGGTACTCTGGACTCGAACTTGCGACCGAAAAAAATGGTATTGTCATACATTGGGGCTCCACTTGTTATTTCCTTGGAAACAGATATAATATGGTAATAAAAAGGTCAACTTGCACCTACAGCGTGGGTAAGATGTATGAATTGTAGAGATACAGGGTGGACATACAAGTGAGTTAATCTAGGAGGGTTGGGTTTGTGGAAGGAGGTCCTTCTTGACCCCGCTCGTAGTGCGTTCTCTGTCTTTCCCTTTGTCTGAGTAACTTGGATTGGATGCTGAGTTCGGTCCATCTTCTTGGTAGAGGCCGTGTTGTTCTATGTAGTCTACAACTACTGTGGGTAACAAGTATCGCACTGAGAGCCCTCGTCTCAGGAACAACCGGACCTATGGACAGGCTGTTAACTTCGATAATGAAACTTTGGAAAGTATGTGGTACCTTCGTGCTCGAGACATCGTTTTGAATCAGTTGAGAGATGAGGTGAATGTTGTTTCGCCAACGGGCCAGGCTGTCGGTAGCTTGGTCTACGTTTGATCCCGCTCGCTCGACAATGAAGCAACCGTATCGGCCCAGTATGTGGTCAAGCTGAGAAGTGACGAGTTAAATAAGCACCACGGTAATATTTTGGACATCAAAAGGTAAATCATACATCGGCATGACTCCAGACACCAGGTTCACTCATTGTGCTGATCAAGTCAGAGCCCGCCAGTAGCATAACGTGAACGTCCCTGTGTTCCCCGTCTTCTGTTTGCACACCCCCAAGAACGGTATTGATTTCATAGTCAAAATGGTCCAAAACAACGGCAGTTCGTTGGTATGACTGGAGAGCCTCCCATGGATCAACCATCAGCCAGGTTGCGGATTCCTCAGCGGCGAGATTGCACATGTTCACCCTGTAAGACGCGTCATTAGGCCAACCTAACTTGGAACAGAAAGGAACTTGGGTTTGATTTGATGGAAGCACGTCATGTCCGGAGTCACGGTCGCGCTTCCGGATCCGGACATGCGGTGCCAAAAATTACATGGGTTCTCCTGATCATTTGTGCAGGTAACAAGCCAAAGGCCCCCACGGTGGTGTCGGATGATGGGTAGAGTGTGGTGGACAGTACGATAAATAGCAAAGACTTACCGATGAAATGCGCTCAGTAGACCGGGCTTCTTGTACATGTCACTAACGGGACTCAGGTAGCCGCCGACGATCTCAAAGTTGGTATTGTGTCGGATGTAGTCCTTAGCCATCTCGAACATGCGAAGGTGAAGGTAGGTGACTGGGCTAAAGGAGCCACAAGCCACAAGCACAACGGGAGTCTTCTGTGGATCGCGCAGGGTACGAGAGAGGCGATGGTGCGGAAACGAGTAGTTTTCCGGATTGGTGAAATCGCCGGCAGATGGGGGAGGGGAATCCATCGGGAGAGACTGGTCGGGGAAGAGTTAGGGAAAATGGATAATTAGTTCGAGAGATTATAGTACCATCCAAGTCTGACTTCGCTACCCTAGTCACGCTGGTCACGGTCCGATGGTAAATATGTTCCCACGCTGCAATTTCCGCCTTTCAGGACTTCGTCGATCAAACATGCATTTGACATCGACTTGGTGAGCTCGGGAGGCAAAGAAATGGGTACATCCAATTTTTACTGGCTTATAATATACCTACGATTTGATAAATGACTACCAGAGGTTAGTATAGTGTCACCCGAATGTAACGCAGGTAACGGAGACTGAAATGGATTATTAGGAACCAAGATCAAAATGGTGAGCAGTTCACAGCTTGTTCACAGCATGCATACTCGCAAACTGAGAATATTTCAACACAAGCGAATCCCGAAAAGGTCCGCTGATCCCCAATATGCCGTTCACCTGTACTCTCTCCTCGATAATATTGCATGCGAATGAGCCCCGTTTTAGCAAAAGGGGAATTCGTTTATTTAAAGAACTCTTACGTAAGTAAGGACGCGACCTAGCCTTGTGATCCTAACTTTGACAAACATTAGTACACTGTAACTGGATGTCTCAGACTGACAGGCGCAACAACACTGACGACTGTGAAACCAGACAATGACATCAATAAACTCTTGTGCGGAGCACACTACTAACGACGCTCAACGACCCCGAATACACTCAAGCCTATTCATCGTCCACTGACATCTGTTTGGGCCAAAGATGACTCCTCGCGCAGCTCCTTCCGTCACCAGGGTGTCGTCCGCTTCATCGACGTTATCCACAGGCAGCACCTCCGAAGAGCGTCCGATAAAAGTACATGTTCTCCAGGCCAAAATTGATGCCCGGACCGTTGATGAGCTATACGCCTTAATCGACAGTGCCGCAGGACACGCTTTGCAGCTCGAGCTCTGTGCGGATCTTAACGAGGCTGATATCATAATCACCAACGTCAGCATGAGGAAACGACTAGAACGACATATGGATTGGAATATCGCTGTGGGTACGAGATGCCTTTCTTGTAGCACGCTATCCAACACATTTTTCAGCGTCAGAAAGCTATCGTAAAGCCTGAATGGCTCCGTGAGTCCATTCAACAGAAACGCTTCATGCCTTGTGGCGAATATGCCGCGTTGAGCGAGCTCCACGACGAGACGGTGGAAAACTGCCCACACTGTAAGATGGCATCAGCCTCCTGTCTTTGCCCATCAAGTACAAAGCGATCATCATCCTCCACTTCGCTGGCCGATCCTGCCGCGCACCTTTCTACCAGCCCGAAAATTTTCTCGAACTATGCAGCTCGGTATGCATGTCAACGTGCTAGTCCGCTTGTCTGCCCGAACCAAAATCTATGTGCTGAACTGAATGTCCTTCGGCTTCATCGAGAACTGGAAGGCAAGGCTATCAACGCCCTCGGTTATGAGCGAGCGATCGCGGTGAGCACAGGTGATATATATATTGACGGTTATTGAACATCATCAAGGTCATTAAAGGTGTGTATACCCCAGTTCGCTTCTCGACCGTCCTACGACTTGGATGACTAGCGTATCCGTACGTGATAACGCCCGAGAACTACGAAGAAGAAGTTGTGCGTCTACCATACTTGGGCGAAAAGATTTGTTCAAAGGTACATATTGCGCTCAATGCTAGACCACCAGCACAGCCTGAATATCACCAGATAAACGAATACATCAGTTTTGGTTTCGTTGAAGAAAGCCGTAAGCTACTCTTTACACAATGCGCCCTCCACATACCGTGTTCCTGAATCGCAGTCCAGAAACCATACGAATGTCGGAAAGATTCCAATCCTTGAACCTCTTCACCACTGTTCACGGTGTGGGCCCATCCAAGGCACGAGAGCTATATAGCATCGGCCTCCGGACCATCGAGGACATGCAACGGTACTTCGATGTACCCCTCGGTCCAGATGGACGTCCACTAATCGCGGAGGAGATCATACTAACGCCCAACAAACGTCGCGTCCCACCGAAAACACGATTTCCGGATATCACTATTAAGGCAGCTGTAGCACTACGAGAAGATCTTGAGAAGAAAATACCACGCGCTGAGGTGGAAGAAATGCACTCGCTTGTTATGGCTCAGCTTGACGAACTTCAGCCGGGATGTGTCAGCACCATCGTCGGAGGGCAAGTCATCAGAAGCCTCGGGAAATGGCTTTGTCTTGACCTTGTTATGATAACTAGATATCGCCGCGGCAAAGAAGATAGCAACGACGTCGACATCGTAATGAGCAACTTCTCCCAGAAAAGTGGCGGCGATCATATTATTGATGGCCTCTGCGGGAAACTCGTGCGGAAGCTCTATGACCGCGGTATGGTCATCCCAATCTTCCTGAGAAATACATGTACTCATACGTACATTCAGGTTTATTAACACATGTGACGCGTAAGCACACGTCTTTCTCGCTTGACAAGGTTCTCGTCATGAACTTACTATGCCAGATCTTTCGGGTTTTCACGCCCATAATGCTTTGAGGACAACTCATTGGGGCTCCCTCCAGAAAGCGCTGACTGTATTCTTGCTTCCCCCGGCTGAAGGGAAGATCAGAACTCGTCGCCGGCTGGATCTAATCTTCGCTTCGCCAGAGGCATACTGGACGGCCGTTGTCGGATGGTAAGACTGTCCTGATGTACTGCACTACCAGAAGATTGCAACTGACATCGGAATATTGGGTGACAGGACGGGATCGAAGATGTTTGAGAGGGATTTGAGACTGTGGGCTAAGGTCGAAAAGTAAGTTGGTGGACTCTTGGGCATGTCTCTGTAAGTAAAACCGATTTTCTCGGCAGAGGAATGAAATTCGATAGCTCCGGGATGTATGCTAACCATCCATTTTCGTCCGAACACGATCGCATTGTTAACTCCTATTATCCAGGACTCGCCGCCATGATTCAAAGTTATTTGTACCAAAGAGCGAAACAGAGGTCTTCGACATGCTTGGCTTGGAATGGATTGACCCAACACTTCGAAATGCAAATTTGTAGGTATCTTATTCGTTTTATCCACTTGGACAATGTTGTACGAGTATAGATGTATATAATATCAATGTATTTTATTACGCTGTGCTTAGTTGGCGAATGCTTGAATCCCTGTGATGGCTTTCCCGAGGATCAGAGCATGAATGTCCTGAAAGCCACGAGATCAACTCAGATGCCAGAACGTGGAGAACTAGACATACATTTGTTCCTTCGTAGGTGTTGGTGACTTGAAGGTTCGCAACATGTCGTCCCACATGGTACCTTGAACATATATTTATTAAACTGTGACCGGCATTGCAGAAATAAAGGAAACCTACTCGTCAGCTGCGGCATTACCGCCCAGAATGTCAAGGACGATGCGTGCTTGTTGCAAAGCTTTCCCACAATTGTTCCTCTTCACTAGACTAATCATCTCCGGTGCAACCTTACCCGCGTCCTTCAGTCTCCCAACTTGCAAACTTGCCAAGAGTCCGAGAGACACTTCAGTCTGCGCATCGACAAGCTTCTTCTGCACCAGCTGGAACGATGCAAGCGGGCGATTGAACTGGTGGCGCTCTAGGGCATATGCACGAGTTCGGTGAACGCAATCCTCAAGAGCACCCATAACGCCCCATGAGATGCCAAATCTGTATATAGAAATTGTCATCGATAACTAACCATCACGACCACAGACATGAAACGAACCTTGCTGAGTTCAAGCAGGAGAAAGCGGATCCCAATCCCCGGGTCTTCGGCAGCAGTGCATCATGGGTCACTTTGACTGAGTCCATGAAAATTGAACCCGTCAGGGAAGCACGAAGAGCAATCTTGTTCTTGATTGGTGGTGCCGAGAGACCTTTCATGCCCTGGGTTTTCCCTCGCTAAGATAACTTTCGGCTTGACGAGTAAAGTGGAATACCTTTTCCAGCACGAAACCACGGACCTTGTTGTCCCACTTGCAATTTGCCCAGACAACAAAGATGTCACTATACGAAGATGGAAGAGACGGTCATTGTCAACTTCTGACAGTTTGAGCAGAGGACTGCTCACGCCACAGGAGCATTGGAGATCCAGGTCTTGCTTCCGTTGATGATGAATCCACCATCTACCTCTTCAGCTGTAGTTTCCATACCAGCCGGGTCAGAGCCATGGTTCGGCTCAGTAAGCCCCTATATGACCGTTAGAGTATATTGTTCATGAATTTGTATGCTCTTGAACGCACAAAGGCCCCAATGATCTCTCCTTTCGCTGTCGAGAAGAGCAAATTTCAGAAAGGTGACTAAGATCCATGAGCCATTGCCAACCAAGTCGAGGTAGATATTTCTCTTTTTGGGCGTCCGTTCCAAATTCATGGATGGGATGCATCACTAACGAGGATTGCACGGAGGCTGTCGAGCGATAGCCGGAATCGACTCTACAAGGCAGCATGATGTCAACCATAAACATTATGGTGACAAGGCTAACCTTTCGATTTCTCGCGCAATGAGACCGTAGGCAACATTGCTTACGCCCGCACAGCCGTAATCTGAGATTGTGGGACCCAGCAGACCGAGTGCTCCCATTTCAGGAATAATGGAATGGTTGAATTCTCAGAAGGATAAAGCACGTCAGCAGGTTGGAGAACGTTAGTGACTGTGGCCCACCTTCAGTCCGCCATCCTTCCAGAACGCGAGGGAGGAGCTTTTCCTATATCACATATTGGCACACAAGAAAGCCTTTGAAACGATGAACCTTGCCTGACAATAATCGTGAGCTGTATCACTTCAGTCAAAAAACAAGGGTCAGAAACGTATTCAAGGGCTATGAATGAGGATGCACACCGAATTGCTATCTCTTCCTCCGTCAACAGAGATTCGAGGTTTAAAGGATCCTAGCGTCGACGTCAGCAAGGAGCAAGGAAGTATACTAAATTTCAGTCACTACCAACCTCCCATTGGAACTTGGCCAGCTCTGTCGTAGTGAATTACGGTTAAACGTTATATAGAGTCAACAACGAAGGTGAAAGGAACAAACGGGTGGAGGCGGCTCGTCGACTGAAAACCGAAGTCTTGAGCGCGGATTGAAGAACGCGGGGACGAGTGGCGCGTGAAATGCGAAGCATTGTCTTGACTGGCCAAGATGGTTCAAGTTGAAAGTTCGAAGAACTTGGTCTCTCCTCTCGGTACGGAACCAAAACACCGTCGCGTATCTCAAGCGAGGGTACGGCTTTGCAGATTACCGGCGGTATCTATCACGTGGTCATTCCTCTTCCTCAGTGACACTCGGACTCTTGAGTGCAAAATGAGAGCCTTGACACATTTTTCTCTTATCTGCTCTTAATTCATATACGCAGATGTGAACATTGTATAACCACACGATCCTCTCGTATTCTGCCACAAAAACTGGTTTATCCTGGCACCAAGTCGCGGAAGTGGAAGTAGTCTTTCGTTACTTCAAGCCCTTCAAGACGACAGAAATTCTCGAAACATGCAAGTTTGTCCTGTTCGTCTTGTTCGGTGGAGAAGGATGTTACACAACGTTTCCATGTTTTTTTTCCCTTTGTTTTATGGGCAGAGGGAGAGACGCATGTAACCATATCATATTGCGCTGTACGATAGGAAATGAGGAGGAAGGCCATGTGCATATTCAAACGGTTCAGATCGTCGAGGGGTAAAGCATCTGGCAAAAGATGAGATTGAAGGTAGAAAAATTGAGGATATATACGGCTACTCACCACTCTGACGCTGGCACCGAAAGCACGAGGGGGAAGGTTGGAGCGGAATTTCGATTTGACAACACCGGACGACCCATGCGGCCTTGTTACTCGTCTGGTTGCAGTTGCACGAAGTGGTCAGATGCAGATAAAGAACAGCAGAAAAGTCCTCACCCCCAGATGACTCGCACTTTAGACCCCTGGATCTCCCGCTTCGCCTTGTAGACGAAAGCTACGCGCTACAATATCTTTGTCAGACAGAAATCCGATGAGCTTTGGCTGCAACGCACCTTCCCGAGGTAGAATTGGGCGTCCTCCTTGGTGGCCACTCCCTCAATCTGTATCAGCGATGTGTTGGGGCGGGTGTTGCGCTTGGCCCGCTTGTGGCCCAGAACGCGGCCTTTGCTATACAGTCTGCAGAATTAAAGGGTTTCAGCACATCGAACGTCCAGGTTGCATACGGCGGTCGAAGCGGGCGAGGGAATCCGTAAAGAGGCGATAGTTCGACAGCCCATCTGAACCGTCATCCAAAGAAGATCGGCGCAATCCATCCTTTCCAGCCCACTCCAATCCTTCATTCGTACAGTACACCATCTTTCGACCTTTCAAGGACCGTAGCTCACCTAGTAGAGCCCATTTTGAATCTTGATGTGTGCCGACGCCGTAAAAATCTTGACGGGGGGTTGCGTATTGCTACCAAATTCTGAGCAAGGCAGAGCCTCGGATCCAAACAACAACAAATATGGACTTCCAAATTGGTCCTCAGCTGAGTGAACAGTCCTCAAGGCCTCATTTACTGTCAGGCTGATCAATATTAGAAAGAGCCGTGGGGTGATCACAAATTGATTATATTATACTAAAAGAGACCTCCCATGAAACCTTTCAACCTGTCCTTTAATCCAGCCACACGCTTAGCCGGATCCTGTGGTTTCGACTGAAGAGGCGGCTGTGGTCTTTGAGGGGTAGCAGTAGATGGGCCCGTGTCTTTACTTCCTGCAGTTTCGGCTACCTTCTGTCTTCGCTCCTGCAAAGCATTAATCCGTATCTCCCTAAACGAAATTGTGTCGTCCTTTTGATCAGGAAGCGGCTTTTGTTTCTTGGCAGCGTCAGCTTTCCGTTTGGGAGCTGGTGGTGGTGGCTGGTTACCCTTCTTGGACGTGTTTCCGGAAGCTTGCGCGTTTCTTTGGACTTTGGATGTCGGTGGCGGGGATGGTTCGGCTGTCGGCGCTTCAGTTATGGGAGTCGAGGGAGGGGAAGTATCGACAGTTGTTGATACGGAGGTAGGCGCTTCCGGTTGCGTTGGTGTTGCCTGGATAGCGCTCGCCGTAGGCATATCCGCTGAGGTCGACTCGTGGCCTGGCAGAGGTTCCCACATAGGCTTGGGTTCTTCTGGTTGTGGTTCCTCTGGTTGTGGTTCCTCTGGTTGTGGTTCTTCTGATTTTGGTGAAAGCTCGACAGTGGATGGTTTCTCTTTCGAAATTGGATAGATCTCGTATGGATTTCGCTTCCCGAGCTGATCACAATATTCCCGGAGGACTCGTCGAAGTCGGACGTGGTCGACGTTGGTTGCACCAAATAACTCCGTATTCGAAATTCTGATATCTGCTGGGATGGGTTCTAGGGGATAGAATCCACCCCATTTGATGAAACTTCTGGCTGTCCCACTCTTCCTTCGCACAATGTCTCTCCCGGGATAAGCGCTCGGAGTGTACAATTGAGCGTCTAAAAGAGAAGCATGGAATCTCGGTCATGGCGGTAATCTGAAGATGATGAAATACATACTGGAACGCTCAATCGTGCATTCAATGACATTACTTGTCTTTTCAGCACCTTCTTTTACGCCATTTTGCAACACGCTATCCATCACATTTCCGAAGGCTGGAATATTGGAATCATCAGCATATTCCTGAACTTCCAACACGGCCTCCAGCTCGTCAAGACCAACGCCACCAGGTCGATCGGGAATTGTCGAGGGGAGCGTTATTGAGAAGGTCTCCTTAGTTTTAGGTAGGCGATCAAGAGCCTCGGTGTCACGAAAGGCAATGTGAACCATGTGTTGATAGACAGAGGGAAGTTCAAAATCCTGCAAACAGCTGTTCAGTGCCATGCTGGCAATACAGCCTGAAAGACGTACCTTGAGAAATCGGAACTCCCGAATGGCACCGTATTTACGCTCCAAGGCCCGAATCACTGCATACCCCTCAGCTGGTGAACGCAAGAAGTTTGACAGTCGAAGATAAGCCGTGCGAGCTTCCGGGACGATGGCCGGAATGCCTCTCCGATCAGCATTGTGGTGTTGCTGCTCCCCTCGTCTGGCTGTGCTCCCGGAGTCAGAGAACGCCCGTTGACTGCGTTGAAGGTGCCGAGGATATAGTGCCCTTGGGACTTGTGTCCTTGGGTTGAGCATGACGGTCCAGTCGTGAGTTGACCGTGGGTACATATCAAAATTTATGATCACGATTTATGTACTAGTAGGGTTGCTGAGCTTTACCGCCAGTTGGCACCCATGTCGAACGGTTCTCAAGACCGTTTCGCGGCTTATAAAAACTCTCTAAGGGCACTATCTGCACGTACAGGGGCTCCGCTACCATCTCTGATCCTTTCATTTGGCATCATCCATGAGATTACAGCCGTTGTACCTTTGGTGGCCGTTTTCTATGGCTCTCGGACTCTCGGAATTGGCGAACGCGTCATCAACACTATAGTGCCCGAAAATCCACCCACCGCAGAGGCGGAAGACAACTGGGCGAAGACAGTCGCCAGGAAGTGGGTTGAAGATGGAGATGCATGGGCTGGCAGGATTGGGAGACGTTATGGTATCTTTGGATACGAGAAAAGATCCCCCGGAAGTCAAGACGAGACGACAGATCTCCCGAGAGTTGCAAACCACATTGCAGGAGACGTTGCGAATGCTGTGGTCGCGTATGGAGTAACCAAGGTGCGAAATACGCAGGTTTGAACTCTGCCAATATTAAATGCGTTTCCTTCAAGGCTTTAATTCCTGTCCGCATTGGAGTCTCTCTATATCTAGCTCCTGCATTCTCCAGACGAATTACAGAGCCAGTTCGGAAAGTGTTCTTACAATCGTTACGCCGCTAACCATGATGCACGACGCGGTCGCCAAACTGGCGAATTTTGATTCGATGGAGATTCCTTTATTTGTGCCTGCTGTGCTATGACGATGAAGCAAAATACATACCCACAGCTGTCTTTCTGACATTCAGTGCGCCAATTTGGCGCCGATGCCCAAACTCCATCTCAAGCGCACTCCAGAGGAGGAAGCAGCACGACAAGTTCGGAAACAAAAGAGGAAGGAGGAGAAGAGAAAGAGAAAGTATGGTGCAGATCTCGACAACTCCTCCAAGAAACGCGCTCGCACCGATGACGATAATCCACGACAATGGGCTTCGAGCGATGAAGAACCTGGAGCCAGCTATGACTTTGAACCAGGGCCATCCTCGGGCACTGTTCCAAAACCTTCAGTGAAGCCCGATTACGATCAGATCCGAGCTGAGCTTGAAGAGCAGCGATTTCGAGAAAAGATGTTCGAGGCTTTCGAAGATGACGAGCGGCTTGATGCTTTGGAAGCGCGTCTCAATGATTTTGCCCATGTTCCGGGTCGATGGCGGGCAGGTGGAGGAGGCAAAGCGGCAAAATCTGTATTCGAGGACACTGGAGTGGATGAATTTCTGAGGATGGACCCACGTCATATGGACGATGAAGAATACGCGGAATGGATCAGGCTTGGAATGTACAGGCACGTAAAGCTCGTCGAATTGATTGCAGTCATTGGACTAACTACTGACTTCCGTAGGAAAACACACGCGGAGGAATATGCAGAACAGCAACAGAAGAAAGCTATCAAAGCTGAGCGGCGTGCGGAGAAGAAGGCTCGCTTGATAGAGACTCAAAGACTAGAGAAACTGGCGGAAGAGGAGCGACAGCAAAAGAAGCTGCAACGAGAGATTCGAAGGCAACAGTATCTGAGGGAAGATTATGATGCTCGTTGGAAGGAGCTTCTAGTGGGAAGAGCTAACGATCATTCGGGCCCGCAAGAGCTGAGATTCCACGACATTCCTTGGCCAATTCTTGCAGCCCAACGTCAGAAACCAGACAAACCAGGAACTACGACTGGCCCCACCGTAGTGTCTCTCGAGCAGTTCACAAAGGAGGCCATCATGGACTTTCTCATACCCCCTGCTACTTCGACATCCCCGACGCTACAAGATATGGAAAAGAAGGCACGGAAAGACAAACTCAGGGAAACGTTTTTGCGCTTTCATCCTGATAAATTTGAAGGGCGCTTCATGCAACTTGTTCGGGAGAGTGAAAGAGAGGCAGTCCGAGAGGCTATCGGCCAAGTTGCGCGGTGTCTCAATGCACTAATGAGCGAAGGTACTTAAAGTGTTGCTCAGTGGATTGGAGCTCTGCTCATCCTTCTCTACACTATCGACGGACAGGTCTATCTTAAACAGCTATGCCAACTGGCAAACTATTGGCATTGCTTCTCCAGTCGAATGGTAGAAGCTGAGTCCATATATTGTTGCGATTAAATAATTATCGTTCAGGTAAGATCAATAGCGCAAACGTCCTGGCCCTCATGCCCATAACTTATCACATAGCCGGCATGACACAGACATACGATGCACCATAAGATGAAGAACGTCCATTCTGAACAAGCCTTGATGCCTGTATTGAGGAAATTGGTCTATTAATGGATGTCAGATATTTTGGTTCACACTTCTCCGAACACGAAAGAACGTACAAGGAAGCTGCAATGGACCACGCTTCGTAACGGAACGCTGCGACTGCCTCTGTGTCTGCATCACGGTCTGCCCTGCACGCCCGCTTCTCGAGCATAGACGCCATGTCACTGAAGCCGCGAGCGCATTCGTGGTGCGCGCCCGGGAACGCAGAAAGAATTTCGCGATGGGTAAAGATCGCCTCGAGGTACTCCCCGCTTGTTGTGCCCAGGCTGTCTAGCTGCTGTCGGATGGCCCGAAGATAGGCGCATCCATGCAATTCGTCGCTGCCGCACTGTGCGTTTGAGCTTGGCTGTGTTGGTGCCTCGGAGTTCTGACAAATGTGAATAAGTATGGTTGTTCCTGGTGCTGCGGACGATGCAAACATACTGAGCAAGTCGGGCTTGATGGCATTGGGACGTCCTGTACCTCGTTCTCGTGTACCTTTCTCCGGTGAGAGTCAACGGGTTGGATGTTCTCTGCATTATTGCCTACCCACTCACCTTTCCTGTCGATAGCTGCATGCTGCGTAGTAGATCGCATAGATCCAGTTCAATGGGGGCATTGCCCTGGCTTGCAGGATGAGCTTGAGACCTTTGAAAGCACTGTTCCTTGAGCGTACCTTGTTCAGAATATGTTCAGCAAAAACTGCATGGTTCATGTTCATTCTTGGCTGCGTCAAACAGATGCGGAGGTGTTAGGAAGGGTGGTGGGCACCGGGAACCAAGGCGTTGATGAGCGTATCTGAATAGGCTTCCCCAGTGCCCATCCTCTAGAGCCATGGAGCTTGCCTCATGTCAAAAGCACGATGGCCTCGAGGTCTCTGCGATTGTTCCGATAAAAGCACCTGATGTATACGAGACGATAGTATTCTCACTGAACCTTGTCCATAATCATCGCGAATATATCCCTAGTGACGCGACAAAGTGGTAGACAGGCGTAGCCACTATTTACATGAACCAAATTATTATAAACTACATTATTTTACAAATAAGATAACTCTATGCAGATTCTATGACACTGATCCAAGGTATAAGCCGCGAGTTGAGCGAAACCATAAAAAAAACTTCCTCAGGGGGAAAAAGAGGGGCCGTCACCATCTTGCCTACTTTCGCCGGGTGATGGGTACCGTCGATTGAATCGAACGTCGTGACTATCATCTTCAGGTGGATGGGTAATGGTCCGTGTGAAATGTGCACTCCTTTCATCAATATCTTGATCGAGCGCCCGCTGAAGTTCAGAAGGCAGCATGACAGCCCGATCGATGGCCACCGGTAGGATACGATGACGACCTCGAATCATTACAGCACAAAAAATGAGTTTAGACAATGGTCGCAGAGCACCAGCGAACGAATAATTGTCCTGGAGAGTGATTTCGAATTAGAGAGACAAGCGAACTGGGTATTGACCCACATTTGGTACACCGAGACTCAGTCCAACGGTGCCATAGGCAGAAACGAGTTCAAACACTTCGCTGATTATTAAGATTCGTTCCAATGCAAAGTCAGGAACAATGGCTCACCAACAGAGAAGATATTGAACCAGATTGCGCTCAGTGGGTCGTCGAGATTGTGCCGCTTTAGTTGATGTAACTTTGAGATACAAAGTGTCATAGTTGTTGTGACGAACCTCGATGATGCAGACGAGGAATAACGCTAGACCAAGCCACCACATGTCTAAAAACTGTCAGCAAAGGAACAGGAGCTATGAAATAACTGGGGGGCTTACCGAAGGCTAGCTGCTTCCTAGCATGCATGGCAAGGTAACGACTCCACACCGAGACTCTCGGGCCAGTCGGTTCAAAGTTCTCTTCTTCAGTCTCATCGTCTCCGGGGAATATCCCAAGGGATTGTTCCTCGTATACATTGGTTGACCGAATACTGGGGCATTCGGTCAATGAACCTTAACAAACTCGAAAGATCAGGTTGCTAACCTCATAGCAATCGGGTCTGAAAGGGCTACATGAGCCATCCGAGGGAAAAAAAACAGTGGCTTGGACAGGACTCACAAACACTAATGTACATCATGACAACATAAAGTACCCTATAATGCATAGATAGGTTAAATGACTCGGAAACACCACAATTTTACGAACTTGACACCAGCAGCAAGGGCAGCCAAGCTGACAGCAGAAAAACCCGCAGCTCGAACAGCAACAGCTTGAAACCATCCCACCAAAAACCGTGTTCCAATAGGAATGGCTTCAATGACAGGGTTTCCTATATCCAGGACCAGGAAGAAGAACCAATCGGTCCCGCTAATGAGATAAGAAGAGTCAGCAGATGCAACCGAGGAATATATTTAAATCACGAACATGAGTCCCAATATGATTGTCAGGAGGAACCAAGTCTGGTGGGAGGGGAAGAGGAGAATGTAACATCTACGCGGGTGATCTAAGAGGAAATGAAGCGTTTCATTCGCGCGCGAGTCTCGGGGAACAAGCTTGGTTATAATCCATCTGGCAGCAAGATTGTCAATAAGGCTATCAGGGGTTCAACAATAGTCTTACATTATAAACCGCAAGCTATTTAGAGTCATCACATAAAAGAATTATACACTGTGGACAGATCAAGGCACTCACAAAACAGGCTATGAAAAAGGATGCAAAGATCAGCGTGAGCAGATCTCGAGGGCTGTTGAAACGTACATAAGCGGTATTACCCGCCAGAATCAAAAATCCCATGACGAGCACCATGGGATACGCCGACTGAAAGAAGATCATTGAGCGATCAACCAGCGACATTCCCGTGTTCGTATAGGCCGATGTAGATTGAAATATCGAAAACCTATTGAGTTTATCGAATTGATCTGTGAATATGTGATTAGAACATAGTTTCAGAGACTTACCAGACGGTGTTCTGGGAGCGGATTGCTTCTGGTGGGATAAAATTGTGCCTCCACTTGGGCGTGGATATGTACGGGGCGATTATGGCGAATGCAGCAAGTTGTAGGAGGACGTGATACTTTACGAGATGTTTTAGCATTCACAACCTTGGTCTGTATGGAATACCACGTACCCCACCAACGATCCAAAGCAGTGCACTCAACGCACGGTACTCGACGCCTCCAAGCTCTTCCATCTCCTCGTGAGACAAGTGCTGGAATGCGGAATTTCGTCCTACAATCGCATCGAAAGATATGTACGGGACAGCTTTCGCGCCCGGAGGAATGTCCCTTCGTTGTGAGACCAAGGATGTCGTCGCTGGGATGGTAACTGTCCTCGTAATTTTTCGCTCCATTTTTGGTAGAAACCGACGGAAAAGTGTTTTGATGATGGTATGGGGCATGGGAAACCCCCCAAATTCCCGATTTTTCGAGCTTCTCGAAGTATAACGCGTTTGAGCAGTGTGTCCAGTGACAACGGATGGTTGGCGCGAAAAAGAGGCCCTTCGGCTGTTCATTGAACCTGAAATAGGATGAGCTGAGACGAGGAACGAGGACTGATGAGAAACACTCACTATGATCATTGTGTTGCAAGAATTCAGATTCAGATTCCTCGTCCTCCTGAATTTCCTCCCTAGAGGCAAGTCTTGTGGTGCGGCCTCGTCTTCGTGGAGCATTAGGTGCGAACTCTATTGTTTGAGTGCGAGGAAAAGCTGCCTGCGGAGGTGATAGTGTGTCGCTGACTGTATCAGACCTTGGGATCTGCGCTATATATGCAATGAGATGGCGAAGAAATACTGTACAGCAGTTTCCGCTTACCGTCGACTGGTGAACCAGGCCGCGATACTATACCGGGGTCTGACAGTCTCCTGATTCGGCTTCGTCAAATAGATTAGCATGTCATAGCGCACGATGTGAAGGTTATCTAACGTTTTACTCCCTGCATCATAACCAATGCTGTTTCGCCGTGAAGTTGGTTTAGACTGTGGTTTCAAATGGTTGTTGCTTTCGAGGTCGCCTGTACGCAGTTCCTTGAATCCGGGAAACGAGGCAGCAGCAGCAAGCGGCAGAGGGCCATTTGGGCCAGAGCTATGAGTGGTAGAAATTTTCTTCAAGGGAACGGCGAAACCACTTGGATTGATACGCCTAGGTTCGTCATCCATCCTCCGAATCATGTCTGGCCGCAACTTATGCATGATTCCCTTTGTCTTTTTCTTCTCTTCATTCCGACTGCCTGCATTGCCCTCAGCAACGACGGAAAGATCTCTAACTTCGCCACGTAAAAAGGTTGTTATCCGATTCGGCCAATTCGTAGAATGCTTTCGACCAGCGAGCGCAGCAGCGGCCTTTCTTTCCGCGTTTGCCTTCAGAACGTGTTCAAATTTGATTGCGAAGTAGTGCCTTTGTGACAAGTATCAGCGGTTGCGATTTTGCGGCACTGGCGCGTTTGCTCACCTCCTTTGATACACAACGACCCATGAAACAAATATCTGCGAAGATATGGATAAATATATCTCTGAGGTCATCATGTATACCCAAGAATAAGGCAAAGCATACCGGAGTACCGATACACATTTGGATGAACAAGATGGCTTGCTGCCATCCGGTCAACGCGCTCAAATTTATCGTCACCAGGCCACAAACCGTCATGGCACTGACACAGCTGAATAGGGAATCTATGTATGATATATGATATTTGCCATTGCTAGCATAGAAAATTGCGGAGAAGATCAGAGGTGTGAATATGCTAAATCCTCATCAGTAGTGCAAATTCGCTGTGAGACATTATTTACTTACTAGTACATGACATGGATCCTGTAGAAGTTGAGGTGCTTCCGAACAACTCGCCACCACTTTGGGCCATCGCCGTCGTCGTCGTCATCGTCGTCGTTCAGTATTATTTGGGTCATGATGTGAGGAGGATGCAAGCCGTGGGTGGAATTTCAAATTTCAACTGGACGATCTTGGGACGATCAAACGTTCGTTCGTACGATCGCGACTTGTACCTCCTAACTTTATCGCGGATCATTTTGCTTACAAATTCGATTTACTTTCTTCTGCGTGAAGGCACCGACAGCGTCAGACAGTCCGATGTGACGAGCTCACAAGACTCGAAAGCCTAAAGCAAGACCTAAGTACTCAGAGCGAACAGAAACGGTGTATGACTTGAGGGCGAAAAACTACGTTGTCTGCATGTACCTACGTACACCAACGGGGGAATAACTACCAACGAACGTAGGGTCCATGGTGGAAACAGATGTGCCAAGAGCGTAACAAGCATGAGATGTGAACGGGAGGCTAGTGAAAGGAAGCGAAAAGGAACTAGATGCATTCAATGCATGAATGGATATTATGAGGGTCTATGATAGAAGAGCAAGAAGCTTTTCACTGTCAAACTCTGACTTGGACGCTAGCCGCTTCCGCCGTTCCTCGTCAAGTCCAGCAGCCTTCACAACTAGCGCAAACAGGTTGAAGGCCTTGGGTGCATCGATCGCAATATCACCAATGATCTCAGCGGTAGGCGAGAAACCCTCCTCAAATGCAGCCGCTGAGCACAGCTCCTTGGATACTGCACGGGCGAAAAAGTCCGCAACGAGCTGGGCGTCCGATTCCTTCGATTCAACCGCAGTGGATGTAAACTTGTCCACCAGTCTGAAATGGTGAGCAGCAGGGAGAGTGGTCAGGTAGACCTCGGCCTCATCCAGATTCCGAACAGCAAAGAACTCCTTGGCGTCCTCTTTGATCTTCGTTGTGGCCTGGTCCTCAGTCATCTCCGCCGATGTTTCCTCCTCCTCGTTCTCAGACTCGGACTTGTGCGCATTGGCCTCTTGTTCGTCAGAGGTGGGTTTCGACCGAGGTTGAAGCACAATCCTTTTACGTTGTGCGGGAGCTTCGGAAACTGTGTAATAACCGTCGTTAACATGAGCAAGGAGGGAAACGAAAAAATAACATACCTTTGGGTTCGGCTGAAGGCTCAGCATTCTGGCTCAACATCGAGAACATGTTGGAGTTCGAATTCGTCCGCGAGATCGAGTCTCGTTTGCTGTCCTTCTTGCCGGCGAATACACTACTGGGACCGAATGTCATAGCAGTGTTCTTCGTGATTTTCCCAAAGTTGGACAGATCTCCAGCCTTGGGAGGCGGGCGAGGAGGTCCATTGCCAGCGACAGCCCAACCGTCAGGGCCAACTTGCGAGAACTCGCCACGGTCACCACCGCGGCGGGAGCCGCCACGGGACATGCTGATTTGCCGTTGATACGCCTCCTTCTCCTGAGCCGCTTTCTCTTTCGCAGCCTAACAAATGTCGCGTGAGCTCAAGTAAGAATTGTACAAAACTTCTTCGCACATTTTCATGGATCTGAGCAATCGTCGTGGGCGCAGCAACGATGTTACGAGTCACCCATTTATTTTCACGGAGTTCGATGACATCCTTAGCACATAGCATTGATTAATGGGCACCCAAATACACATTCCGATGACGGAAACGCACCTGCAACATGAATTGCATACGCGACCCAACATTGGGACTCTTCGTGAGCTCTTTCATGCGGGAGAAGTATACATCCATGTGTGCCCTCGCCTTGGGCGTATCCAAGATCGCGCCAACGGTAGTCAACAGCTTGCATAAGCTCTCGATCTCCTCCTCCTCAGGGTTCTCGACGTTCCCAAGCAGCTTCTTGACACATTCGTGCATAATCCGCTCTGTCAACATCTGCAGTTTAAACAGCTCGCCAATGAACTTGACAAGACCAAGACCCTGGCGTTTTGCCTTCTGCGCCGCATAGTACTCGTCTGAGTAGAGCACTATCTCGTCATCGCCGCCGGCGCCATCCTTGGACTTTTCATTTGCAGCCTTCGCAGCCTGGTCTTCCTTGGCCTTGGTGGCAGCGGCGGCAGCGGTAGCCTCCTTCGCGAACCATCCACGCTCGAAATCCTCCTGACATCTGTTGAGCAGGTACTTGCGGAATAGTTGTCCGCCGGTGATTGGCTTGCCCTCCGCATTCTTTATACCATCGTCCTGGACCTGTGGGCTTATTCGCTCCATCATCTTGCGGCACAAGCGCGCATACATCTCGGACCATGTCGCCTCGTCCGTTGCCTTCTCGAACACGAGTCGGATAACCTGGATGAGCGTCCGTCCGTCCTTCTCTTTCTCTGACCTATTCGCCCATGCGATAATTTGGTCGGAAATTGAATCGAACTTCTCCATTGACAACTTGTTCAGTAGACCCTTGACCTTACGGTCGACGATCTCGGGTGAATCGGGGTCAACAGCACTGACGGTCTTCCTGTCCCAACGGTTGGCGGTAGCCTGAAGGGGCGCAACGGACTCCATAGACATAGTTTGACCCATGCTAGATTGTCCGTGACCATAACCACCGCCATGCTGCTGCCCACCAGCCTTGTTCCCATCGCTTCGCTTTTCGCCCCGCTTGCTCCTCGTGCGGTTGCTCGCCATAGGTGCTCCACCGGGACCACCCTGGCTCGTGGATCGCTGCATGGGCGATGGACGGCCAAAAGGCATAGGGGCACCGCTGATGGACGCGGCCCGATTTCCACTGGCTAGACTGAAGCGCTCGTCACTGCTGAGCTTAGACGCACTGCCGAAGTTGCCCATACTGAAAGGGTTTGCCGATCCAGACTTGCCGAACCCGGCGGAGAAACCAAGTCCCACAGAAGCCTGCCGGGAAGGAGCAATAGCGCCAGAGCCTTGACGGTGACGGCCAGAACCACCACGGCTCATCTGCAAACTCGACTGATCAATGGGCTCAAGGCCAATCGCATCGAGTGGAGGAAGCATGTCGGGCTTCTCCTTACAGACTGCCATGAATTGTAGGAGGAAATCACGGTCGTACCTGCATGCGAACCATATCAAAACGTATTCAGAGTCAGAAACAGGATAAGCATACCTAAACTTGCCATCCTTGACATTCCGGTTGAGTTCCAAGTTCGGGCTCAAGATGCCCTCAGGGTACTTGATAGCCTCGAGATCCTCGATGTTGCGAGCAGTGGCAAGTGCAGACGGAAGCGGGGTTGCTACAGCATTCTTCGTGCTAGAGAGATCCAGACGAAGAGGCCGCTGCTTTTTCGCTTCGTTGAGGATGGAGTTGATGACGACTCCGTTCGAGACCACTTCGATGATCTCTTCAGGCTCTTCTGACTGTGGAAGCTCGCCCTCCTCTTTCGCAAGCTCCGTCTTGGCATCTGGTTCTGGAGCGGGAGTCGCAACAGCTGATGCTTTAATAGCCTCTTCTTCCTCCAAGCGACGTCGCTCGTTCTCAGCCTCCTGCTCTTTCTTCTGGCGTGCCTCCTCCTCAGCCAATTGTAACCGTTGTTTCTCCTTTTCAACCTCTTCCGCCTTGAGCTTTCGTTCCTTCTCCTCCTCCTCCTTGCGCAATCGCTCCTTCTCTTCCTCTTCCTTCTTGACACGCTCCTTCTCTTCCTCCTCCCTGCGTATCCGCTCTTTCTCTTCGTCCTCTTTCCTCAGACGCTCCGCCTCCTTCTCCTCCTGCTCTTTCTTCTCCCTCTCCTCGGCTTCCTTCTGTCGTCTCTCCTCCTCCTCCTTCTCCTTTTTCACTTTCTCCTCCGCTTCAGTCTTAGCTTTGGCTTTCTCTTTCTCCTGCTCCTCCTCCGCTGCACGCCGTTTTCGCTGCTGCTCCTCAGTCTCCAACCGGATGCTAGCTGGTCTCCTTGGAGGCGTCATCGCAGCATTGGGGCTCGCCTGCCTAAAACCAGGTCGCGCGGGGGACGAGGTACCAGTTACGCTTGATGGGGCTGCGGAACTTGCGACGGCACTCAATGGAACCTCGACACCTTCTGCATTCTTCAGCGTGACCTTGCGTACACTGGGAACGAAAGCACTCGAATTGGCATTGAGCCGTGGAGTGGTGGCTGTCGAAGGCGTGGGCGGCGGAGAGGTGATGCTGATGCTACTAGATGTAGAGTGCGGATGAGAATGTGGCGGGGGCTGATGGGGGACGTGGATAGCGCTTGGGACTGCATGGGCTTGTGTCGGTGTGCCAGGCGGGAGTGTCGGGGGTTGAGTGCGAGGTGACATAGGTAATCCGTTATGAGGGCCATGAGGGCCACCTGGAGGTGGTGGATGGTGAGCATGAGGATGTTGAGGTTGAGGGGGTATTGGCTGGGGCATTGAGTACCATGGCGGATACTGCATATAAGGCTGCTGTTCAGGCATTCCCTGATACTGTAACGATAATTGCGCTGTTAGAATGCACATAAAGTGGCAATGAAGAGGCTTACGTAGTATCCTGGCCATCCGGGAACAGGCATTTGAGGCTGCATTTGTGGTTGCATATTAGAGGGAGGGGGCATGCCTGAAGGAGGACCAGAATGAGGATGCGATCCTAAACGCGGACTCGAGAGACCAGGTGATATTTGAGAAGGGCCGCCGCTCGGGCCACCCTGTGGGCGGGGCCCACTGCCATTGGGCATTTGACGTGAATACACAGGGGATCGTGGGGCACCTCCACCCGGACCAGCATTTTGCTGCTGCGGTCGGCCAGCACCTGGAACAAATGGTGTATATGGGTGAGAACCCAGTTGTGATGGCTGTGATGGAGGGGGTCCTTGGCCAGACTGATGCTGTGTTGATGACTGCGAGGGAAGGTTTGAAGGCCGGACAGAAGGAGACGACGTGTCGGGTGGTGTTGATGAAGCTGAGGGCGCCGACGAAGGATTCTGGAACATCTTCAGGATGTCCGTTTTTGCAGGTTTGTGTGGGGTCGCATGGGCGGATGCAGAAGATGTCGATGACGACGAAGGGGCCAACGATGGCCTGGAGGAAATGGAAGGCTTCCCATTGACATGACCCACTGCAGCAGCAGGCACCGATCCGAAGGACTTTACGCCCTCGGATTTTGTGGGTGGTGCGGCGGCGGGGGACGACGAGATTGGCGCAGAGACATCGTCTATCGATCCAAAAGTGACAACCGAGCCTACAACGAGGAAAGAATGTCAGAAGTGTTCCAGCAAGCGATTTGGCTTTGCGCGCCACACTTACCTTGTTTTACGGCTCCAACATTGCTGCGAGGGACGCTTACGCCATCTTTAACGGGCACACCTTGACCAAGAGTACTGGGCCGTCTTGAATGTGTAGGGTGTGCGGAGGCTGATGGGGCAGGAGACTGAGACCGAGGAGTAGGTGCTGAGGTATTCTGGGGTGGGCCCTTCGACCAAGCCGACTTTGTAGGGAGCTGGGTCGTCTTCGGTGCTGTTGCAGTTGAGGATTTGCTCATTCTGCCGAGGCAGCGATTAAATTGTTAGCTGAAATAAACGCTGGCATCGTAAGAAACAGATACACTTACGAATTGTTTTCGGACAGCGAAATATTCTCGGGTGACTATGCTTTTTTGGAGTGAGTAAAGGATGACTGAATCGCGCGTGGTTGGTCGTCAAAAGTGACCTGCCAGCAGGCGAGAAAGCAGCTGGATGGATGTCTAAAAGAAGATGCTTCGGACGCTGGGAGGAGCGATCCGGCAGAGAGATGTCTGTCCTGTAGGCAAGACGAGGGACAAGGACAACAACACACCAGCAATTTTTGCCAAATTTCTCACACTCGGACCCCGTGCACCGCATGGACACCCAGGTGCACGACCCATTGTTCATCGGACAATCCACAACTTCACCCTATTCCACATGGCAGTGCATCTTCAGACTAGTAAGTGCAGTAGGCCACGAAGCGCCTGTACTGGCCATCAATTGCAGCTTTCATCGCCATACACATAGAGGCCCCCGATGCCAGAATGCTGGTCACTTTAATACCATCAATGAGCCCGATGTTTACCGCGAGAACAACCCGTAAGTCCACTTCTGAATACTCGTTTCGACGATGAATAATTGTATCTGTACATTCTTCTGACGCGAGGCCTGAGATATGGCGCTCCCGAATGAATATGTCTGCTCTCAGACGTATATCTTCTCTCTGACTCGCTTTCTGTTTCACGCCTACTTTCGATGTTCCGCAAATTCTGACAACTCTTCCAAGTCTAGACCGTAACTTCCTACATTTCATAGTCAGATACAACCACATCTACAGCTGAATATGTGGGCAGTTCCACTTAGCTCCGATCTCCCTGCGTACGACATTTCCGTCAACTCCGTATCGTCCGAGGATCGTTCGGGCTGGAACGTCTTGGTATTGACTGCATCGGAATGCTGTTGTAACTCGTGCGTAAGGCGGTTTGCCATATGCTACCCCAAGAACCAAGAGTTCATGAATGTGTGTACTTTCGTTCATGTGTTTTGCAGAAATTAATTTCTCTCCTTTCCCATCGGTTTCAGTAGTGGAATATTTCTAGATATCCATGCCAGATGTTCCTCGATTGTGCATTCAATCTGAAGTCTCGTTGTGCATTTGTGGAATGGTTCGTCGACGTTCCAGTAATGGTAGTTTGGCGTAAAGAAGAAAGAAATGTAATTCGTTGAGGTAAGCCTGTTTCACGTTCCTAAAATAACGTGAGCTCATGTAATATCGTTCGATGGACAGAACATGGACATAACTCAGAAATTTCGAGAACATGGGTGCAAAACCACAGGCTTTTGTGATCTTTCATAGGGCTTTTGTATCGTGATGGCTTGAATGGCGGCCGAAATTAGGTGTCGGGCATGGTATCGGGAAGTGCGTGAACACCGACTATCTTAATCAACATAGCTTACCGATTAAAATTTATTGTGGTTTGCTCGCTGTGTTACATTTCTCGCAATGACGGTATATATACCGTGACTTTACAAGCTTGAAGACCAGTGATATCGTTGTCATGGACTTAGCTGAAAACCCGGAAACACCGATTAAATATGCCTCCGTTGGCAGGCTTGGATTTCCTACTTACCCTCGGAGTCTCGGCCATCTTATCTGCCAACTTTTGTTGCAACGGTATCCTCTTAGTACTGGCATCAACACGTTTCATATGTGCCAGTCTTGCGGACAATGCCCTTCCCTGACCCGGAATTTCCGGCGTGCGGTTCTGTCTTTTATTTTGCTGGCATGCTGCCACCAAGTTGGCTGCGAGCTTGAAGTTCTGTTCGTAACACTTTTTGGGGTACGGTCCACCTGTCTCAGCATTTTATTTCCTCTTGTCTTGCTTGGGCTGTCCTCGCCAGAAAACACACAGACCATGCTACTGAGCGTTCAGCGGCTTCGCGGTGCGTAAACTTCTACTTTCCATTGCCCAAGCAACAGAGGATTAAACCCCTTGTGCAAATCAGGTTACCCAACCCCACCACGTTCCTCGAGAGCGTTTCCTCGCAAAAGACACTCCGTTTGTCGCCTTTCAAAGTGATCAACTATTTGGTCAAGTATTGTTCCTCGAGAGCGTTTCCTCGCAAAAGACACTCCGTTTGTCGCCTTTCAAAGTGATCAACTATTTGGTCAAGTATTCGAGTTGATATTTCCTGTTCTCCTTTCTCGTTCCTACGCCAAAGGGGGAGAAAGCGCACCCCAAAGTACCATTGGTCTAGACATGGGTCTATGCATACATAATTGGTTCTCTGATACCACGGGTCCTCCCGATCCAGGTTACTCGGGGCGCATCTTCTTTCCCCCCACCCAGGTCTGGCGCAGATAACAACGATGATGGTGATCCAACCGTCGTTGCTGAAAGCAGAAATCATGTGTGTCCGACGTGCGGGAGGCAATTCAACCGTCCAAGCGGCCTGTGCATCCATAGTACCGCACACAGTGGAGAGGTTCATTCCGCCTTCCTCCACTCGGGCATCTGTCTTTTGGCATTTTATCTCACCATCGCTATCATTTCTCCTAGCATTCTACTGCCCCTGGCCTAATTGTGGGTGCGGTTTTATTGTGAAGTTCAATATGTGCCGGCACTACCGAAATCACGTCGACCCCAAATACCGATCGCGGCCCCCGAGAATCGATGATGCCAACCGCGAGCGTCGCGGCAAGAAATGTCCTTTTGTTTCTGGGTATGAATATAAGGGAACGTCTTCAACCCCTGGCCCTGTATCAGCACACAAATATTAATGATAATAGTTCGGATCAGGGGAATTACCAGGATGAGGAGGAACCTCAACCTCCTACTCTTGGGCGGCGCATCCCGGGGTCTCATATACCTCTAGCCGCCTTTTCATCCCGCTTCTACAATGTCTCGCTCGGGTTTTACAGCATCTTCTCCGTCTCCGTCACTATCGGCACCATCGTCGAATCGCATCTACACTGCCTCATCATTATATACTCATGCATTCGCCGACGCGAGAGTATCCACGACTTTACGTCCTGCGTCCGTCTAAGGAACTACGGGGATCTGGCCTTTAGTCTCCATCTTGAAGTTATCTATATTCCAATGACCCAGGGGCAGCCATTTACATATTGAAATTCCCGAAGACAAACGTGAGTAAAGACGAAGAGGAAAGATAATTAGCTTGGGTTGTTATTCAAGAGGCGGTGCAAATAGAAGTCGTCAGGCATGTTTTCAGAGTCACTCGTGCTAAGTTTCTGTGGCCAGTCGAAGTTGACAGTAGACCACAACGACAATATCCGCCTCAATGATGTGCATGTGCATAATGAGGGGCCTTTGTACAGAAGTCCAGGAGCAGCACATCAGACAACCATGACAAGACCAGTCGAGTGTGGTTTAAGTGCTTCATGGAAGCGCCTTCAATAGAACATAGATATCGCACGAGATAAAGGGCAGCTCGTGGGACACCTTCAGAAGATAAGTCAACAGTTTCTTTCGCTGGTGGATGAAGACTTACAATCTAATGTACGCTCACGGTTCGACTTACTTTCAAGAACTCTTTCCTTTCAAGCCCCATCCACCCCAATTTGATTTAAAATCTGCGACAGGATTCGGCAGAAGCAAGCCCCAGGTAACAGCATAATGCTCCAGTACAAGGTCCAACTCTTCCATCTCATCCAGCATCTCAAGGGCTGAAATTCTGTGCGCAGAACATCACAAAGGGAAAGACTGGTTGACTGAACTTTCAAAATACCTTTCAAGTTCCTCTGTGGAGATATAAGCGCGCCGGATTTCGCGTAACGTTAACGCGCGTGCTGCTGTAAATCCTGTGTTGAGGAACCTGCGTGGAAGGGATTCCAGTGTTGGATACGGCTCTGCGCCAGGGAGAGAAACATTCCTCGACTGATATTGTTCAAATCGGGGTAAACTGGCAGGATGATGCATCGAACCTTGAGATTATTGACCATGACTTTCCCAAAAGCATCCTCGAGCCCGAACATCTCATACACAATGCCTCCAAGGGGCGATCCCCCGGAAGACGAGTAGTCCACGAACCAGCGGAGAATCGCATCTGACGCTGTCGGCGACATATAGACCAAAACGCACTCGAACAGTAGTAGCGTTGGCAGGGCAGGATCCAGTAGTGGACTGCCATCTGGAGTCAGCGGTGTTGCAAGGAGCTTGTTCAATGTGGAAGAAGGCGGGAGTCGAAGGTCTGCAGGAAGAAGGTGATACTTCGTTTGCACTCCTATTTCACCGTTGGCTGTAGAGCATATTAAGCGTAAGAGCAAAGCGGAATGCTCTGTCAGTTCTGCTCACGCATTCGAACTTCAGTGGCGCTACTTCTTAAGACCTCCTTCAATTCTCGACTTTTGTGCATGAGCATAGCCTTTTTGCCTGTCACCTCTGGAAAGTCAATCTCAATATATCTAGCAAGCGTATCCTTATGTTTGCCTGTCTAGAAAGGTACGTCAGATCTCGACGTTCAGTAATCGAGAGGGGTACATACTGCGACGCGCCAAAACCTTGTATCACTTCCAGCACCCAAGCTCACAATTTGGCATTGAACCCCTGCACTTTCAGACAACACAAGCCATTCGTCCACCAGCTCGTCGATCGCAGTGCCCCGAAGGTATGTGCCAATGTTGATTAACGGTGGACGAGGGCGCTGCAGATGGGCACGAGGAACAAAGAATCTGACAAATGGATCCTGAACGTATCCCTTCTGCACAGCAGAAAATCGAGCGATAGCGGCGTCAGTGTCTGTTTCGCGGATGGAGGCGTCGGGGTCACTTTCGGTCATGCGTGGAGGAAACATGAAGTTGTGATGATCTAAATAAAATAGAGTCTGCACTGGAGAGTCCGACTAACGATCGGTGTCGATCGTAGCCAAGATCAATTGCAGATTGAAAGGAGGAGAAAGACACAAGAGGTATTTGCATTTCCAATCAATGCATATATACTGAAGGAAGACGTGCAAGTCCAATCACAAAGTTATACACACGAGAGGATCTACCGCTACTTATGTATTTCACAAGAAATCCGCCGACATTTGAGTCAAAAATTGTCTAAATCTACGTTGAGGTCACACGACCAAGCCCTGTCCTCGTATGCCTTCAAAAATGCGTACCCTTTGGCTGTCTCCTCGTTTGCAAGAATATTCACTCGCGGGCGAAGTACCTCCTGCGATGTTACTAAGACGCACAACGTCTTCGCTCGACTAATAGCCACGTTGAGCCTCCTGCGATCTAGGAGAAATCCTAGATCTGGAGTTGCTGCACTCGAGGACGAGTGGGGCACTGAGAAAAGACAGATTACAAAAGATGCTTCTGAACCTAGGAAGCACATGCTAGTCAGCTTATGTCGAAACTATTTGAATTGAAGTCACCTTGAAGACGCTCAATAGTGTCCACGGTAACCTTGCCTAGTACATGCTCCGAATCCGAGGCGCTCTCTATTCCCTCACGATCGTCAATGCTGAGATTCCCAATGCCGAGATCATTATCATTCTTCGCATCTCGCGGTCCCACACCAGCAAGTGCCGCCCTCACAGCTTCCCGCTGCACCCGATGTGGCGTCGCGACAAAGATGTCATCATCAGGCGAACACCTCTGGATAGACGTTACGAGCGCTGCAGCCACAGCGGCTTCTCCCCTGACATGCACCTCGTATCCAACGTCCTCCCACCCCGACCTCACCGCCCTTGCGTGCAGCTTGATCAAGGCCAGCGAAATGGGATGAGGGACCTCCAACACACCTCCCGGTGTGTCATCTTGGGGGCTTAAGCTTGAGGTTTTAAGATGTAAACTGGGAGGAAGAAGGACCGTCTGGGGTTCCCGGAGCATGGCCTTCGATAATGATGATAGAATTTCTTGCACATCTCGCAAGACTTCAGGTTCTACCCCCAGGTCGCGCCCCACATCATTTTCGATCAGCTTCAGGTTTCTGGCGAGCTGGCGGGCTTGCACTTTTTGTGGCTTGAAGGCACGCAAGTAAATTGTCGACACAAATTCGCCCAGGTCCGGATTAAGTCTGAAGTTTGAAGAGCAAACCCTATGTCAGGAAGCTCGAAGGAGAAAGGATTCGCAGATTACCACGAACCTGAAGTTCTCGGTAAGTTGCACGATGCTCCCTTGGGATGATGAAATACCGGTTTCCGGTGTCGGAAGCTCTTCGGTTGACAATTCGGGTATGTGAGCAGCAGGATTTTGCATGAGACAGTCCAGAACGGATCCAAACAGCGGTCTTGTCTTCAGTTGAGGATAATGAGCACTGAGAATCGGCGCCAGCTGCTCTGAATCACCCGCAATAACAATTCGTCCAACAGAGCTGAGCGAACGAATAACCAGAGCAATGGAGCCGAGGCTAAGCTGGCCAGCTTCATCGATTATGACGCAGTCCACTAGGAAACTATAACGTTTGGTGAAGTTATACAGCTTCAGTGGAGAGAGGTGTTAGAAGACGAGATGTCACAGATAAATGAAGATATCGAACCTGGTAGACAGTCCCCGCGTAGATATGAACTAAAGCCTTGGATGTAGACGGTGCAGGATGCTCGCTGCCCTTAAGGACTTGTTCGACGACAAGGCGGTCTAGCCACTGAGTCGGAAGCCCGTCAATCCTGCGATAGTTTTCCATAAGATTAATCAATTTGTTTCCACAAGCCGCAATCGCTGCATGGGTCATGGCGGTGATGAATATAATTTTTCGACTTCCGTCGCCATGTCTATATTGAACATCGAGAAGTCGAAGTAGAGAAAGTGCAATTGTGTAAGTCTTGCCAGTGCCTGATATTATAGTCAGCGAGATAATCACAGATGAAGTCATTTATATTGTTAACCTGGCGGTCCCCAGATGACTGACAGTCGGTTTGACAGAATCCTTTGTGCAGCTCGATGTTGTGATGATTTCAGAATCAAAGATCCGGCCGCCTCACTTCCGAGTTGCTTTAGATCACGAAACATCTTCTGTATCACTTTCTCTATCCTGATGAATTCATCTGCTGTGTCGGTTTTGCCAAAGGCTGCGGGATCAGTGATCATCTGCAGGAGTGGAAGATCGTGATGCACCGCCGCGATGGTGTCCTCCTCCTCTCCGATGCAACGCAGATCCATTTCAAGGAGGACAGCCAGAATCTTGGAGGTGTTGAAGTCTACCAGTCGAGGAGACAGACGATAATTCCTGCCCTTTATGAAGTTGGCGCCCGATCCACCCCAGGCTTGGATGATGACTTTCGTCTTGTTTCCGTCGATGACGATGTCACGAAGATCTGCGAGAAGCAGCTCAGCCTGAACGGTTGGATGTTGTGACGCCCACCTTGCCATGGTGTATCTGTTTAACGGAAAGACTAGACCAGAGACAGCAAGATCGTCGAATAGCGCTTCCAGAGGTACATCGCTTGTTGGGTGATCCATCTCGTCAAGGACGATTAGTTTATCGAACATTGATTGAGTTCTATCAGCGGCAGGCATATCAAGGGCACCTGAGACAAGATGAAAGACATGCTCCATCCCATTCGCCTCGACCTGGGTACTGAGGTACTCCAGAACTGGGGAGTCCGGGGAGCCGTCGATGCGCGAACGCCAGAGCTCGTTCAGCTTGGCGAGAACTTCAAACTGTACAAATGATGGTGAGATAAGATTTTATCGTCGCAAACTTCGAAATACCTGTTGCATAAAGAAGAGTTTCCTCAAGTGCTCTTGACGGCAAATGTCCATGAAGTTGGTAGACAGGATTCGGGCATCGCTGACGAGCAGATTGTAGCCAGACCTCACAATACGTGCCCTCACATCCAAAAGTATTGCATAGGTGCTCGCATTGCGCCTCGTAAGAATTTCATTCAGCTGTGACGTGGACCCTGTCCGGTATGTGCTGAAGACTTCTTCATCACTCGGACACCTGGCCTCAGGAGATTCGCCCGGCAGCAGAGCTACTGCACATTCCGGTAAATCCCAATAGCCTGGTACAGGCAACGCCACAAGACGCTCTACTTCTCGTTTGAGCACAACTACTCGTGGTAATTGTCCGAATTCCGCATGGTCCCTGGCGCGAGCTGCAGCCCCCTGACTGCCTTCCACTTGAAGCTTCCTGATCTCATTATCAACACGCCTACGAAGTTCATCGGCGGTACCCTCAGTTGACAATCCCATTCGCTCAAGACATGCTTTATGTTCGGCTTTCGTTCGCCTGGAGTTGGTTAGGAAACTCAACAATGCGCCGGACAAGAGCATGGGCTGGAATGTGGTTTGCAATAGGGATGCACCTTGTGCAAGAGCACCAATGCAAGTGCGGATAGCATCGTCGTCGGCCGCAGAGGTAAGCGCGGAGTTGATGAGGTGAGCCTGTAATGTCGAATGCTCGGCTGGTGACCATACGTAGAACTGAGTTCGTAGGCTCGGAGAGAGTTTCGATTGTATCCCGATAATTGACTGAATTAGAGATGCCAGGGTTGGAATAAGGTCGGACCCAGTGCCATGGATAACATCAGGAACAGGGAGTGGCTTTGGTGATAGGACACTAATAGTGTATTGTTCCACTTCAATACCTGGCGTAGAAGGATCTTGAATGAATGTCATGATGATCGCAATGTCCTCCTGGCGAGGACAAGCGAGATTGCGTTCAGCCTTAATCTGATGACCATGTTGCACTCAGGGTAGTTAGTTCGACGACTTCCAAATATCAAGAAACAACTCACTTGAGGAGTACAGCTTCTGACAGACTCAACGACCGGGCTGGAGCGAAGCCCACTTTTCTTCGGGAGGGCAAGGATACGCCTGCTTCTCTTGACGGTACTCGGAAAACGCTTTGCAATATTCTCAAGTTTCGCTGGTATAGCAATCAAATCATGCAAATCTTCTATATCCGTCAGTTGTTCTTGTGAGTTCCGTGGAGCGCCAGAAGCAATACGCAGCAAACCCTTCAACGTTCGAGCATCGTCCAAAGAGATGTTGGGTATGGCGCCGAGCTCGCCTTGATCAAAAGCTTTTGTCTTGCAGTCATATTCATATGGGCAGCCACGACAAAGCAGGTTATAGTGCCATTTGACATCCTCACGAGGCAGAGAGATGATGTTCGGTAATCTTTCGAACAGAAATTCGTCCAGTGAAGCGGACAGCAGCGATGTCTTGATGGCTTTAAGATCATTAAACGATGGCAGACTGTTTTTTAAACCTTCTGGGGGCGGAAGCCACACTGCAGCTATCCCTTCGTGATGGAAAAAAGGGCGAGGTAGCAAATAATCAAGACACAAGGTGTAAAAATATATCTGAACATGGTGCGATGTCTAATGAAATGCAAAATATGGCTGAGGTATTGAAAAGAGTAACACTGAAGAAATTATGCACCTTGACACCAGCAGAAGCTTTTGCATCAATGACGCTCCATCTCACACCTCTTTCCGTTCGCCGTACTTCAAGCAAGTCGGGCTTTGCTAAGCCGAAGTTGATTGGGTTGGTGCCAGCGTCAACGAAACGTTTCTTGAGAGCATCATTTGGAGGTATGAAAGCCAATCCAGCGATGAAAAAGTGGTCCCTGTTATCAGCTTGGATGTTTTCCAAAAGGCAATCCGGATCAACAGGCGCAGACGGGATTCTCAGGAGCATGTTTTCATGATCAAGCCATGCAAACAATGACTTTTCCCAATCATTCCCGCGCTGAAATTGGGCCTTGGAGAGTTCGGGAATATCCTGCATGGATTGAAAATGACTTTCGCCATGATAAACATTGTGGAGGTACAAGTCACAGTTAAGGTGATGGTGATGGGCGAGGTTTGTAGCAGACAAGGATGCCTTGGAGCTCATAGCCACCACAGGAGAGAAAGCTTAGGCTATGCGAGGGCCTTATAGTAGTAGGCCTGACTCGAGAGTTGTCATGGAGAGTCATGGGTGGGCGGAGCCTGTAACGGTTAACGCGTCAACACGTAACTTAAACGTACGCCCTTGCCGCTGCACCGAGGTCACGAGATTCACGAACTCCACAAGGACTGGACCACAACTACATAACGAAAGGCGGATGCCCTTGAAACACATATCATGTCGACTTGCTGCTTCACTGGCAAAGCCCAGCTACCCGCAGAAATCTGGACGGAAATTGCCAGCTATTTGCCCCATGCACACCAGGTTCCCCTCCTATGGGTCTCGCGAAAGTTCCACGACATCACACTTCGATTTATCTTCCCAGCGATCAAAATTTATTTTGTGGGCGAGCAATTCACCAGCATGTTTGATATCGAGTCAGAAAAAGAAAGAGAGGAGACAATCACCCAACTGATGTCCAAGTCTTGGGAAATACTGCACTGCATCGGACACAACCCCGAGTTCGCCAGGATAGTCAAGTCTATTTCTGTATTCGCGTTCGCTGATTCGCTCTCAATTTTTGAGAAAAGTAGATAAATCCTCTCTATGGAATCTTGCACCTTCAAATGCTCATCTTGTCGCCTGGCTCTTTTTCTTAGTGTGCTTACAACAAGCCCTTCTTTCACTCCCTGATCTTCGTACGTTCAATTGGTTTGGTTTGGACCCCACGTTCTCCTCCGATTTGTTTCAATGTCTACCACGAAGCTTACAGGTACTTAATGTTCAGTCGTGAGTACCCTGGAATATCTTATGTACATACTGTTTGTCTGACTTCCGATGATCAGGTTACCATTGAGGCAAGAGGCCTGCCATCTGGACGGCCTTTGTCGCTTACAGGCCGAAAATTTGCTCTATTATCGTCCATGGACGCAGGCGGACCAATCTTTCCATGCCTACTTTGACAACCTTCTGCTCCTCCCCAGCAACACAATACCCCTTGTATTGGAAGTATCCACAACCCTTCGACAACTGTGCATCCTCTCCTACCATCTCGAGCAAATACCGATACACACATATAGCTCTTTGACAGAACTGGATATCTGTGTCCCTGACGATTCGAATTTGATTGGAATGGATCTTATATTTCGCCACATTCCTTTGCTGGAGTCTCTTTCCTTGGTAGGTTGTATCACGCCAGACATTTTCACTATCTTGCCGCAGGAGCCTAGCTCCATACAGAACCTGAAGTCGTTTCGCCTGTCTGTCGATGCCACAATCCTTCCTCTCGTTACTGAGGAGCACGTGCTTGTATTGTCCCGATTTCTCGGCAACCAAAAGAAAATGCGCAGATTAGCAATTCGACTTGCAGGGGCTTACTGGATCATCCTTTCCGCCCTGCTCCCGACTATCGGTAGCTTGGAAAACCTCGAGGTTTTGGGGTTTCATGCAGGATGCGAGAATCTGAGTGTAGAAGTTGCGACGAACCTCGCATCGATACTCAGCCATCGCTTGACGGCAGTGTACCTCTCTGCTACCTGGAACCACCCCGACTACGAGCAAACCGAAGTAACTTGCTTGTTGCCTCTGGTAAGACGCGGTTCCTTTGGTTCTTATGTAATGCTAAAGTTGCATGGCAGCTGGACAAGTTGAAGACACTTCAACACCTTACATTCTTTCATTTGTACGGCGGTTATTCCGGTTTTCCCGTGGACCCGGAAGAATTAGTCGCTGAATTGGAAAGATTGGAAATCATTGGTATTAATCGTAGAATGTGGGACATTGTCCGGAAGGATTCTGAGTCTGTTGAACTGGTCGAGTGGAAAATGTGGAGGTCGCAATTTTCTACCGAAGACGATTTCCGGTATCAGGATGATGCGTGGCTATTTAGACATCATTGATCTTTGAATTTGTACATGTCAGTAACTACATATGTAATTGAGAATTCTTACATCACGGACTGAGAGTACGGGGCAAAGGCATAGCGAGAATGATAAGCGAGCAGAAAAAGACGAGTACCGGCTACAATTTTGCATCTCTGAACTCAGCCAGACGCAAAGGTTGGTCTGATTTCTAGAGTCAATCACTAGTAATGGATCGTGACTGAATGGCCCACTCACAGATGGAGTTATAAAGATTGTCATTTGGAGTGAGACCAGCATGTGAATGAAGAGCGGTCGCGTCGACCATTTCCGGCACCAGTTCCCCAAGATGGCGGGCGCCAAGCAACCGCATGTTCATCTCGAACTCGTCCTAAACATGGTTGAGATGAATTACCTGCGCCACACGGAGTTGCAGTTACTTACCCGAAGGATATGGATCGCCCTTTCCACGCCTTCTTGTCCATAGCTACAGACAGCGTATAGGAAGCCCCTTCCAACCCCAACAGCAGACGCACCAAGAGCCAGAGCCTTCAGCGCATCGCTCGCACGGCGTACGCCGCCGTCGACGAAGATGGAGAAATTGGAATTCGGCCATGGTCCACGTTTCTTCAGGGCGGCTACAATCTCGACCAAGTTCTCGAGGCCTGATCGACTAGTGTCGAGTTGCCGACCACCATGGTTGCTCAAGACGATGCCTTGAACGCCAGCTTCGAGCGCCATGATCGCATCTTCCGGAGTAGCGATGCCTTTGAGGACGATTGCCACTATTTTAAGGATGTGTGAGTATTAATCACTTTATTTAGGGCACTGGGCTTACTGCTAGTTATGCTCTGGAACCACGGAATATCCTTCCAGGACAGGCTAGGATCGATAAAAGACTAGGAAGCGGGTATAATTAGTAAGCAAATAGTATGAAAAGTCAAATCCCCTACGCTTATCGCTCTCGCGACTCCTTCGCTCTTCTTGATATCTGATTGACCCTCTTGGACCTTCGCGCCAGCATCATCGTCTACAGATTTCATTCTCATGTCCTTCTCACGACGGCCAAGCTGAGGTGCGTCGACAGTGATGAAAAGGGCCTTAACTCCTCGTTTTTGCGCATGCTGCACGTATTTCTTGGTGATATTGCGGTCACGGTTGACATATCTACCAGATACAGTCATTAAGAAAGTAAAAGAGATGAAGAGGATCCAGTCACACAGTTGGAGGAAGAGCGGTTGGTCTGGCACCGCAGCATCGACAATCTCGTCGAAGGAACAGGAGGCCAAGGTTGGCAGCTGAGCGGCGACGTCAACGGGCGGGTCTTGCACAAGCCTGTCATATCACGCACCATCTGAATAATACCGTATTTGCCAGCTGCTCTGGTAAGGTTAAGTTCACCATCGGGGTGCCCAAGTTTGCCAAGCGCCGTAGCAGACTTGCCGCACAAGTCATTAAGAAGATGCGCGCCAAGGTACTCGATCACGTACAATGTATATTGGAAGGGATGATTTTTGACCCAGAATGGTTGTTGACCAGTCAACTGATGTAACGTCGCGCAAGACTCGAGGTCGGAACCAAATCCTGCGGGGAATGAATGAGGCGTGGATCACGACAAGAATCGAATACCCTTTAGACGCGCCTTTGATACGCAGCACGATTTTCGCGGATGGTGATCTCGTCATCTGACGCAGAAGAGTAGTAAGCCCAGGCCTTTTCTGGGAGAACCTTTTTGGCCACAGCCTGTACGATTCAAGAGAACGTCAAGACTGCGTATGAGCCTAAAAATACCCAACCCCCATACCTCGAAGTCGTGTAAATTGAGGATCTCATCCAGTGGAGGACGGGCGTCCAGCAGGGCTTGGCGGTTTCTATCCGCCTCTGTGACTTCCTTCACTATCTTGACGAATGTAGTAGGATCAATCTCCCCGATGCTGTGGCAAAGAACGTAAATATTGAATACTTTTGAGATATCTCAGACACGTACTGTTTTTCGACTGGAAGATTGGTTTTGATAGCATCGGGAGGATGGATAGGTTCATACGCTTCACTATAGCCAAGCTTACGTGGGTGCGATCGTTGGAGGAGATAAGACTTACGTCGCATCTTTTCCGGCATACTTGAGGATGATTTTGCTTCCACCGGGATGTTCTGCAGAGGGTGGTCGTTCAAAATCCATGGATGAAAGAAGGGTATCTGACCATCTAAAAAGTCTGTCACGTCGTACACCTTGTCTTTCAGACCAAACGATCAGAACGAAGCAAGAACTATTGTCGAATAGCACATACTATGAACAACGATCCAGCAGCTGTCTCTGCTAGTGTGTTCGGAGATGGTTGACGCAGAAATTTGAGTAGCCATTTGCAAAGACAGAGAAACAATTGCCCAATGAAATGAGCGAATGCACGCAATGCGTGAACCCCGCGCTGTCTTTTCACACATCACAGCGGAGAGCACGGAGGCCGATGCCTCCCCCATGTCGCTGTTGGACGGGACTCGTCCATCCGCGCTACCATACAAACACTTCTGTATACCGAAAGGCAAGAAGTGTTGTGTGTAAAAGGAGGTTGTCTTCGGTGTTAGAGAGGAAATAGCTTTCACATACGATGGTTCTCTATGGCGGATAGATACTGGAGAATGCTCAGAGACAGAACGGAGCACCGTGAATATTCGCAGATCGACCAAGTCACACGAAACAGAAGCTGATTACAGAGTCCACGAGATAGGCAGCGAGAAACAGCACTGGGAGCATATCAGATAATGAGAGAAGATGATTGTAAGCTGGTGCCTCGACACATAGTTTCCCCTCTATCTCCGAGTACCGTTGAAATGGCATAGGAGTTGTCGCACAGTTGGTTCAATGTGTAAACAACAGATTCCATCGTATGTAGCAAAATCGGTGTGGACACTAATTTCAGCCGCGGCCTGACATGTAGTGGCTCCCGTTTATAAGAAAGGGTTGACTTCCAGAAGGTGAGTAGCTGTGCACGCGATAAGTATGCTCGACGATGAGTTTCGGAGCCTTGTTTGCTGGTTGAAGAAATGCCGAGAATGCCAAGGGCATCCATAAATACTGCCAAGCGCCAAGATAAAGCCCCGAAGTTCAATACGTCAAAGCAAGCCATAATAGAACAGTCGCGTCAACAAAACTTGACTGAACCAGTTTAAACACCGTGGTTCCAAGTCTCTTGAAACTAGTCGGGAGCCGTACTTGACTCCTGATCGAGGTGAACATAATTCGGGTGGTCAAAACTGTTACCTCGTCTTGTTGAACATCTCTAGTCTTTCTTGGCGAGAAGAACGTAAATCTCATTCACCAGTGGATCTTACGTTCCAAGAAGAGCAATCTTCCTCTCACAGGAAACGGGCATCCAAAATTTAGATCTCATGGATTTCCAGGGGAAACAAGAATATCTTGGCACCTTTGTCCGACGAACGGCACGAGGTATGGCATACCGTTTTGGTTTCGGATATTCCGTAGCCCAACCGAGTTATAATATGCAAGCTCACACTGCAGTCACGAAAATTCTCTTATAAAAAGGCAACGCGCAACATGTATTCTTCCCCAACAGCTTCACTGCCTGTCTCCTTCCCCACTGTTCCAAATCATCTCGCGCCTGCTCTACATTATGTCTCCTGCTCTAGACTACTTCACGAATGCGAACGTCGGTACCCAATCGCAGAACGAGCGAACGCGTCTTGTTATAGATTCTCAACTCCCATCCTCCGTATCCGACTGGTCTGAATCTAGCGACGATCAGGAGGTCTATCACAACCCTCGTCTGGATGCCGCTAACTTCCTCGAAGGACCATTGTCCCATAATCCTGCAACACGTCTTCGTCAGATGCTTGCTCGGCCTGGTATTGTTGTAAGTGTCAAGGTCTCTCGTCTCTTCGATCTATCTGAGTCTTTCCTTCTCCTTACCCAGGTCGCTCCAGGGATTTGCGATGGCATCAGTGCACGGTGTGCCCTGGAAGCCGGTTTCACTTGCTTGTATCAAAGGTCCGTCTATCACCGCTTCGAATGTGCATTCTCATTGATAGCGGTTCTCCATAGTGGTGCGGCTACGACTGCCTCCCGGTTAGGCCAACCTGATTTGGCCATTGCTACTCTGAACGATTTCGTTGGAGTAAGTCGCCCACTATTTGCGAAGTCAAGATCGTCCCTGACATATAGCTACAGGCTGCACAGATGGTTTGTAGTTTAGATCCTTCCACCCCAGTCATTGCCGATGCGGATACAGGGTATGTGGCCACATTATCTGAGTTCGGGATAGTTAATTCACTTCTTACAATTAGATTTGGGGGTCCAGCTATGGTCGCCCGAACTGTCATGCAATACGCAAGGGCAGGCGTAGCTGCTCTTCACATCGAAGACCAGGTGCAAACCAAGCGCTGTGGTCATCTACTCGGGAAACAGGTCGTATCACGAGAGGAATTCCTTACCCGAGTGCGTGCTGCTGTCCTTGCACGCGACGCGATCCCTGGGGGCTCCGACTTCGTAAGTCATTGCACACTACGTGGTTTTCTTGATCTCATGCTCCGCAGGTGATCATTGCACGTACGGATTCGGCGCAGGTCCTAGGGATGGATGAAGCTGTCACGCGGCTTCAACTGGCTGCAAATGCTGGCGCCGATGTGTGCTTCATCGAAGGAGTGCGCAACAAAGAACTTCTCGAATCTACCGTTGCTGCCTTGGCGCCTAAACCCGTGGGTTGCTTGGGTTATGATTTGCTCTCCTCCTGACACTCTGCCAGGTTCTCGTGAATGTCATCTCAGGTGGCTTGACACCGTCCTTCACAAGTAGTGAGGCGGAAGCCATGGGCGCTAAGATCATCAGTAAGTTCAGCTTTTAGACCGCTCGTTCTTTAACAACTCACGGTCTTTTAGTTTTCTCTTTAGTCTCTTGCGTTGCGATGGTGCATGCAGTCCGTGCTGCTATGCAGTCTTTGAAGAAGACTGGGACCGACTTCACATCTGCCCACGGCATGGACCCCAAAGCGTTCTTCAAGGTCATGGGTCAGTAAATACTCCTACTATAGGAAGAGGTAAAATATTAACTCCTTAATAAGGCCTAGACGATGTTGTTGAATTTGATACTCGAGCCGGGGGATCGGCTTTCAATGCCATTTGAATGTCGTGTGTATATATTTAAAGTATCTTCATTATCTCCCTTGTTCAGTCACTTGCACGCGCAGTCTTGGATATTTTCACTTCGCTTACGATGTACACCATATCTTTATAGACCTCTGTTGTTGTCCCAATATCATGCCATTGTCCTCGTTCACTGTTCCTCGCGAAAGCAAACCTTATCGGCCAGAGAAAAATAGTCAAGGAAAGAAGCTCTATGGCGGATATCACGGAACGAGTTCATCGGTGTGTCGCACACCAGTTTTTATGCAGAAGTCCTCTCGTCTGGTGAGCCGTGGCTATTATCGCGCATTGGGATGAGTGCCGTCGGCCCGTCGGCGCACCGCCTCTCCACATGGGTTTGTCCAGCATGGTGATGGCAAACATGGTGACCGCGGACCGGCTGCCCCATTCCGAGGAAATTTCCCTGACCATTGGACCCCTGGCTCCTGGCGAGTATATATATGCTCCTTTGATCCACTTCAAACAGCGAAGACTTCTGCACTAATGGTTCAAGAACGCAAGCCCATCTCGGGGAAGGAGGTCGCCTTACACAATACTCGCCAGAGCTGCTGGATCATTGTTCATGGTCAGTTGACCAATCACGGCTTTCACAATTGTTGAGCTGAGCTCGTCGGTACTTTGATCTAGGAAATGTATATGATGTGACGGATTTCTTGGATGGTATGTTTCTTGATTAGATGCAAGCAGGGGGTATGTTTGATACGCGTCTTTTCCTGGCAGACCATCCCGGTGTGTGCATCCGTGTCGTTCACGCAATGCGGAACTTAATTTATGTGCAGGCGGCAGCAAAATCATCTTGAAATATGCTGGAAAGGATGCAACGTTGGTGCCACGCGAAAATATGTCAAATTGAAGCCAATTTCGCCTTCCGTGCAGGCAGGAGTATGATCCTATCCACCCGCCGGATGCCATTACGACCAATCTACCCCTGGAAAAACAGTATGTGGGGCCCCGCAATCAGTTATCATTTTCTTACGAGATTTTGATTTTCCAGCCTCGGGCCCGTAGAACCACACACAGTGGACAAAGTCGAGGTCGTCATAACGAACGAAGAGAAGGCCCGTCAGCAGCGTATTGCAGCCAGGCCGCCATTAGATGAGATCCTCAACCTGCACGATTTTGAGGTATGAGATCTTCTGACACATAGATACCCAGTTCAACTGCTGACGCGAAACAGGCCATTGCCAGAAAGGTAATGCAGGAAAAGGCATGGGCATATTACTCGTCTGCTGCAGACGATGAAATCACGAATCGAGAAAATCACGCGGCATACCACAGGTGTGTACTTCTCCGCTTGTTAGAGGGTGCCGTCATTAGAAATGCTTTCCCCAGAATATGGTTCAGACCTCGAGTGCTTCGCAATGTTGCGAACGTCGACTGGTCAACCAAGATCCTGGGCTACAAGTCTAGCCTGCCCGTCTACATTGTGAATTTTTCGTCATCGGTTTTGTAAGGTGGTATAATCGTCTGACTATTCGTCTAGACCGCGACTGCATTGGGCAAACTTGGACATCCTGACGGTGAGCTCAATCTGACCAGGGCAGCAGCCAAGCACGGCGTGATACAAATGGTGTGTCAGTCGGTTCTTTGTCTCCTTCGAGAATATGGCTAACAATTGTTTAGATACCCACGCTGGCCTCCTGTTCATTCGATGAGATAATGGATGCCGCCCAGCCCGGGCAGGTCCAGTTCTTCCAGCTGTATGTGAATAAGGACAGGAATATCACCAAGAGAATCGTGCAGCATGCCGAAGAGCGAGGAATCAAAGGACTTTTTATCACTGTGGACGCCCCGCAATTAGGTCGGCGGGAAAAGGTATGTATATACTGTATCTCCGTATCCCCATGGGACAATCTCATGGAATGGTTTCATAGGATATGCGTATGAAATTCGAGGCAGAGGACCCTTCAGAGGTCAGCAAGGCCGGTACGGGTGATGTCGATAGATCGCAAGGTGCCGCGAGAGCCATCAGTGTATGTCATTTCTCAACTGGTAGTTTCCATGCTGATGGGATTCTCGCAAGTCGTTTATTGACCCTGGGCTGAACTGGGATGACTTGAAATGGTTCAAGAGCATTACAAAGAGTAAATCTGTTCCCTCTGTTCTAACGGAATAAGTTCTTACCTAACATGAGCAGTGCCGCTGATTCTCAAAGGTGTTCAATGTTGGGAAGTGAGTTGGAATCTTCATCCAAGTTGATCAGCATCTGAACCATATATAGGATGCTCTCGAAGCATACGACCAAGGTCTAGCGGGCGTTGTCCTCTCAAATCATGGAGGTCGGCAGCTCGACTTTGCCCGCTCCGGCATCGAGGTTCTCGTGGAGGTGGTAACGAAGCTCTCAGAGAAACGAGGCCTTACCTTCCCGAATGACAAGTTCCAGCTGTTCGTTGATGGTGGTGTGCGGCGGGCGACTGACGTCTTGAAGGCTGTTGCGCTAGGTGCCACAGCTGGTATGAAATTCATACATACTACGATAAGGTTGCCCAGTTCCAGCTGACGTCCGAATCATAGTCGGAGTGGGACGCCCTTTCCTCTATGCCTTTTCATCATATGGACCCGAGGGAGTGGATAAAGCCCTCCAGATCCTGCATGTAAGCTGCCGCTGAAACTGCTCTGGTTGCTCTTCACTGACATATTTACACAGGATGAATTTGAAATGAACCTACGCTTGCTCGGCGCGCCTACACTGAAGGACGTCGTGCCTTCTATGGTCGATGCATCGAACATCCACAGTCACATTGTATCAGTTCCAGGAGATCGACTTTATGACAGTAATTGTAGGTCCGCATTGGTCCTTCCTTGTTGCCATTTGACTTATGGCGGTCGCAGACGAGACTTTGCAGCATGCAGCTCTGAGAGAGCCCAAGACAAAGTTGTAGGATGTCGGGATGTAGTAGACTTCAGATTTATGGGACCGCCACTACGATTAAATCTATATATGTATACCCGTTTGATATCCCTCTTCAGCGTTGTACGCTTCATTGTTGCCGGTTTAGAATTGTCCTTGAAGTCTGCACAGGTCTGCACCAAGTAATTTATGCAAACTCGAAAGCTCGACATCAAAAACTATATTGTCCATGCAAGTAGTCACTGTTCATATGTACATCTGTACACCACGTTGCATCGCGTACACGGTCAGAAGATGCAGCATCGAAAGAAATAAAGAGGCTACTATGGTTTAGAGAATGTGATGTGTTTGCCATTCGTCTTGTGTTTTCCCGCATATGCCCACTGTCACAGAGTCGTCTCAGTGAATGGTTTCTTCACAAACATGAAGAAACAATCACGTACATTCAGATATCCTCCATCACCCAGATTCCAGAACTCACCCTCTCTCGCATAGTAGAGACTTCGTACCTATCCGGTTGGATTCAGAATGAGCGCTGGACGAGCAAGAAAAAATCACTCGAATTACCCGACAGTTCCACCAAGCTTGGCATCGTATTCTGGCACCAATCAAGGCCTCCGTCGCCCTTCCACTTTGTTCGGTGTTTGGTGTGACATGATTTTTAACTGTATTCCGGCTTATTTTTGCTGCCCCTCTGAACAGTAAACTTGGTGAATTCTCCACGGGCCTAGTGGCAAAACACGCTGGGGTGGTCGAAGTCATAAGTGGGGAGCGGTCGTCCAATTCACCTTCTTGTCCTTGTTGATCGCATTCTTCACTGCATTGACAACGGATTTGAAAATGTCTACTGCGACATTCACCACGGCTCCTATGCCTCAGTCCTTTAATGCACCATTCTGTTGTAAGATTGACCGTCTGAATGATCGGATTGGAGCTAAACGGTGATGCCTTCGAAGGGATTACCGGCGAAATCGTGCAGGTTGAGGGATGGGGTACCATTGGAAGAAGGCTCAACAATAATTGGAGTAGCGTTCGAAACGGCAGCAAAGACCAGTGCAAGCCACGAGAACTGTCCAGCAGGATGGGAAGCGCATTCTTAGAATTTCTTGATGCGGGGTTCCAGAACCCGGCCAAGCAGGCTAAGCGAAAAACTTTGATCCTAAGCGCATGACGATTCTACAAAAAATCAGCGGTCGCCGGTGCTAATTGCTCAGACCATGCCCATCACGAATCGCTGAAGCTATAGCAAGTAAGGCACAAACATGGCCTGTACAGGGCTTGCGTACAGAAATGACCAAAGTATCCTAGGCCATTCAGTTCACAAACATGTGAAGAGAAGCAGCAAAGATTCGGAATTTATGCTCGATCTTTTGATCAATAGCATCGCCTCAGTTGTCGATAGTGACAGAGGAGAAAAGTTGAATCTGTAACATCGTCGGATGCTCCAGATGGAAGTAGTCACAAGGTCGTCGACGACGGATTATCATCAATGGAGCAACTCTTCATGTACATTGAAATAGCTAAATTGCAGAGGTAGATGATGAGAACCGAAATGTGAGAGTAGAGGCTGGCAGTGCATACCGGACGATATTTCCAACCTGGTAACACTTCCCTTCTCCACCTTCTCCCCATTTCACGATCCATCGTCCAAGTACGTTCCCATTCTTGTCCATGGTTTCCGCCACCGTCTCCTCCTGTCCCGCATCCACAGCTTTGCTAGCAGGCAAAACCAAACTGTCCGCCAGTTCCCATTTTGCAAAGGCACGTCTGGTCTCAATCAAAAAGGTCGGGTCATAGACCTACAAAGATAGTTATATATTTCACGACTAGAAACGACATGTGACCACAAACCCGAGTAATTCTGGGATTGAGAAACAGAGTGAGGGTGTTCATCTCCACGCCCTCCGCACCACCATTTTCTTCTGGTGACAGACGACGGAGGGTCGTGACATATGGCTGGCCACACCATGCAATTAGGCCAGAGCTAAGCCCCGAGGTTCCGACAGCTATTGACGCCAGCGCAACTCGGGCGGGGACGGGGAGGTTTGACTCAATGATGAAAATGAACGGCGCCAATGCACATGAGAGCGTGAATGACGAGAATGAGAATATCTTCAAGCGCCGGAATGTCGGTGCAAGAGGCCCGATGTACTCTGCATCTGGCTCAGTCGATGAGGATGTGCTCGGAGCACTAGCCGTTGAGAGTGAACGTTGGGTCGATAAATGCTGCCCATACCTGGTCCGACGAAGGACAGAGAGGTGAGCAGGGCGTAATGACTGTCGAGCATTGAAGCACGCTGCCAGTGGACGGCTCCGACAAAGAAAGGATTGGCGGAGCATGGGGGAAAGAGCAACAACTTTAGCAATCACGTGCGGCCTCAAACCATGATGGAACCTCCAATCTTCTACTCCAAGGCCGAGTTCATAGAAACAGTGCGAGCCACCCCTTTTTCTGTGTATTTCCCTGTCAGAACGACGCGTCTTCACAGGATACAGGAAACAAGGTCTCGCGACGTGCCACCATTGCCGGCCCGCAGAACATCATCCTCGGCGGCAAGACCATTATCTCAAGCGGGGCCATTATTCGCGGCGACTTGAGGCGTACGGGTCCTGGACATGCTGTTGTCATCGCTTTAGGAAGATATTGTGTGGTGGGAGAAGGTTGCGTAATGAGGTGCGTGGTTTGACCTGGTCATTAAAAGTGTCGCTCATGCTTCTCATATGTTAGACCGCCATACAAAACGTATCGCGGAAATTTCAACTACTATCCGATGAAGATAGGCGACCATGTCCACATTGGTACCAATAGCGTCGTAGAAGCAGCAACCATCGGAAACCATGTCGAGATTGGCAAAAACTGCGTCATTGTCCGTTAAAGCTTAAACGTATTTACTATCGGTTCTGACTCTTTTTCTCCAGGGAAAGTTCACTATAATCAAAGACTGTGCAAAGATCGCGGACAACACCATCATCCCTCCAAACACAGTCGTCCCTGCTTTGGCTCTATTTGCAGGTTCACCTGGTATGCTCCACTGCTTTGCGTCGTCAATACATTCTCGATACTCATTCTCGAATTAGGTCGGTTTATTGAAGACCTGCCAGAGTCGACGCAGGAAATGGTTGAGGCTCAGACTAAGCAATACTATACACGCTTCCAACCACTTGACCGATAACATGCGACTAGTCGTGTCTTTGTTATGAGCTGCTTCGATGTTTACCGTCGACCACTTTTTGGCCCCTTACCGTGAGTTGCTTCTACGCGCACCACCACGATAGGATGATTGAATAGAAGTCAAGCCCTGATACGTACTCCTGCGTTTCGATGTATCTTTTATTCCTGAACCATGCATTCTACCTTTGCCCTTTCTGATCACTTTTTCATAGATTCCTCCTGGTAGTTCCATCGCGTTCCAGTCTGAGGACCGCGAGGGACGTCACGATAATCTGCTTTTCTGTAGATGGCATACCATACCTCTTATCCATACATACCTTAGGTACACACGTCTGAGATCTGAGCCAGAGATCTCATACTCAGTCCTAATGTACCTCTCACCCAGACCAATTCGACCAATGATAATGCACGAATACCTGTATCATAGACCAAGTAACCGGGGACCAATTGCCAGTATGTAA
>JABCKG010000020.1:0-65992 GCA_018851835.1 Hypsizygus ulmarius | reverse complement strand
CGCCCTCCTTGGAGCCGATGTAACCTCACATCTTCGATGCAAGAGCGACTCCACTGGTCTTCTTCCCGGTTTCGACCCCGCCGTCAATCAGCGTATGGATAGGCAGACGCGCCGCAACTCATCAAAGGACTCTGCTTCACCACATCGCTACAGCCCGTATCGACGTTCAGAGAACATTCTCACTAGGTCTCCCCTTTGCGGCAGCCCAGTACTCCTAGGCCCAAGAGAGGAGAGCGGTCCATTGATTTCTAATCCCGAATGTCAAGCAAATGGTGTGCCGCGTCCGACCCACACCATAGCCCGTTCGAATGGTAGCAAGCAGAAATCGCCGCGAACTAGATCCAAGAAATGCCAAACCAGCCTAAATTCCGGCCCACTGGAAATTTGCTCCAGACCAGTTTCCCGAGAATCCATAGATGTCGAGCCCGTTGGTTACGATGTCAGTGCCAGTATGAACAGCGCAGAGACTCGGGAGAAATCTCAAGACACATACAGAGCTGTCGTTGCATCCGAGAACGTTCGCATTGCGACTGAGTTACGGCGTATACGGCCAGGAGATCTTGTTTGCCCTAGGCGTGGTTGCACTCAAACATTCACAGCTAAGCATAATCTTCAGTGTGAGGAGTCTCTCAATTGCCTTCGCCGTTATCTTCGTCGTTATCTGGGATCTGATGTGTCCTTCATTAACAGCTCACTTGCGCGTACACCTAGGGATCAGGCCCTATGGGTGCGACGTGTGCCATCGGACATTTACCACCAAGCCTACGTGCGATCGTCATATGAGGGTCATTCATCCTTCAGCCTTCGTTGTCAAACGATCGGCAGAGAAATACCGACAAGAGGCGACCAAGAAGGCGAAGCAAGCCCCCCTCAAGCCAGGCAAGAAGGGGAAGAAGGTTGTGAAGAAATAAACCTGTTTGGTCTTTTTCGTCATCAGGGCTTCTTTCTTTTTTCTTTGCAAGGCCTTTCTTTCTTTTCTCTAGCGCACGATGACTATCTGTCTATTTCTCGCCTACGACGTAGGCCGATCGGGGGCTACATAACGAACGGTTTTCTGTTTCCGTTGCTCTTTCTTCGCTTTTGATATTTCCCTTTGTCGTCCTGCTTTGTCCTGTCCTGCTTTGTCCTGAATGCCTAACTAGCCTCAATGTATTTCAACTGCACATCGTTTGATTCACTCTAGACGGTCAATCCGCATTGTACCATACCCTATACATCATTTAGCATCCCTTCCCATCTTCCGCTGTACGTTTTGTGCCATTGGGTATATTAGCCTGCACGACCGTCAGTCGTTGTAAAATAATCGATCTTCGTGTTGTGTCTTAATCTGCGACCGTCCTAGTAATACTCGCCTTATACCGGATCTGCCAGACTTCCCGCTCCTTATGTATACAGTGTTCTATATGTCTTTTCGGTATGACAAACTGTACTTGACCTTAGGCGAGGCCGGAAGCTTGCTCACGATGGGCAGTTTGCGCTACTTAGCCTCCAAGGACTTTCCGTAGGCTTGTCTTGGTTCATTTCGTTTCCTTCCGCCAATCGAGCATAAACATACGTTTGTGTTATACTGTCTACACTGTCCTCCGGGCGTTGGGATTCTTCCAAAGGGTCGTTCCGAGATGCTCAAGAAACCTCAAGCTGGACACCGGCAAATGGGAAAAATGTCGATTATGAACTGAGGCTCAAGATTAATTCTATGAGACGCAAGTTGCCTCGCATTGGAGGCAGAACATGCCTCAAGTCGTAGACTCAAAGGTTGCGAAGTTCTGCCTCATCCAATGCGAGTATACTTGTTTTGTGGCCGCAAGGTCGAAATGATGAGTTTGTACACTGTTTAACCGCACGTAAGTAGTGTTATTACGCAACCGCTCTACAGCTGTTAGTAGAGGGGTTATATGATATCTGCAAGATCAGTGCGAATTCTTCAAATATGCATGACGTCAACGAAAGCGTTCAACCGACCATTCCAGTACAAGATGATAAATTAGAAACAAGAGTAGCGATCTGGGGGGTTGAGGAAACACAAGGAGGGGAGTAATCGATACAACAGTGATGAGTCGTATGTAAATATATGGATGGATCCATAGCACTAAGAGAAATAGCGCTGAGTAAGTGAGAAATCCAACAGCGATGAAAATAAGGCCATACGTATAGGAGACACATTTGGCACTAAGGATATGATTAGAAAAAATACTTGGGAGCAGAATCAGTCTAAGTGACGATGGCAGGATTAACAGACTTACTCCTGGGACGACTGGCACCTTCACAACAAAACTCGACGACGTACGTCGACGGCGAGGTGGGGAACGACTTTGAGTCGGACTTGGGGGCGGGGATGCAGAATCTGCGCCAGTGGTAGCGTGCACAGTGGAGGGACCAGGATCCCTCTTGTCAAAGTCGGGGGTGTCATGGATGGGAGGAGAGGCGTTGGCTGGCGTCTGATTTGCCTGCTTGAACACGCCATCGAAGATGGACTTGACACGGTTGGGAATAAGAGGCATGATGGTACACGTTTCAAGAACGACACGAAGAGGGAGAGCTTTCAAGGCGTTCTACTCCACGAGTAGTGGGCGAGGCTAGGCGAAGCGTGAAAAGTCAGGTACGGCAGCTGAAGGTATTTAAGTGACTGGCCTTGGCCAGTTCACGAGCTCTGTCAGTGTCACGTTTCGAGGAAGACCGACTTACTTCCACTGTTGAAGCTTCCTTGGCATCAATGATGACGGCCCCGAACAGCAATGCCGAATCCAAAATGATAGTTCGGTTTTTATGAATCCGGACGCCTGGACCATCTATGCGTAATAAACGCTGCTAAAGCAGCAAGCACATACCTAAATAGTGGTCAGTGTGAGGCTTTGAGAGGCGTTCTTCCCTGGCCCACGCATTCAATTGAAAGGTAGGATCACAAGACGATATCGTAACGAGAGTAACGAGACGTATGGTCCTATAAAAGACACGACTACCCAAAGTGGTACCCAGCAATTTAATCCTGTCATGTCAACACCATATCCCGATTTACCTGGAGAAATCGTGGACGCTGTCATCGACCACTTGTATCGGGACATACAAACACTTGGGATCTGTGGCCTTGTCTGCTCTGAGTGGATCAACAGCAGCCGTTATCATCTCTTCTCCACAGTTCACCTGCGGCCACACCGCGTACGCAGTTTCAAAGTGCTGGTCGACTCGCCATGCTGCACCTTCATGCCATTTATATTACGCGTCGAAATTGAAGACTATTTGAAATCAACCCAACCCTATGACACCAGCACAGACACAACATTGTTCTGCGAAATGCTCTCGTTGGCGCATCTCCTGTGCTTCTCTCGTGTCGAATCCCTTCGTCTCCAGAATATAGACTGGACCACGTTCAATTTCCAGGAACAAGCCACCATTGCTCAGCATCTCAATCAGTTCACATCTCTTCGTCGCCTCGAATTCGATAGAATGGTCTTCCACGACATGCGAGAACCAACACGGATCATGGCATCATATCCTCGAATACGGCACGTCTCCGCCACGAGCATCGTATTTACGAAATACATGAATCACATCATCGCGTCTGCGTCGCGACTTCGCTTGCCGTCTTCTTTGACTTCCATTGAGCTGGGAAACGGTGACGAGACACCAGCATTCTTGAGCTGTCTTGCGTCTCATTCTGGCGTTGAGATACATCCTGTGCAGTCTCTAACGTTGCGTAAACTATCCGCAGACGATCTCTGGCACTTTAAACGCGCATCCCGGACCCTCGCGGGATCACTGCAGCATCTGCGCCTCGCGTTGTGCGACAGCGGAACCTCGAGGGCAATGTCACCAGGTACTTGTTGATATTATCCTCCAACCGTCATTGCTTCTGCGTGGGAAGGGTTAACACGCATCTGCACAGAGGCAATCAGTCATTGCAGTGGTCTTACGGACCTTTCGCAGCTTCGCACTATTTGCATTGAGGGGTCCAACTCGAACGTGGTCCCGTGCATATCATTTCTTCCGTCTCTTATTTCAACACTCAACTCAGATCACCTGCAACGCATACAACTTGTCTTCCACATGGATCCCGACGTCGACTGGCACGGTCTGGATGATATTCTCTGTCGACCGCAGTTCTCGCTCCTGAAAATAGTACACATTAAACTCATGTCAAGTGATGGGAGCTCGTCAACTATTCTCGATAACAGTGGGACGACGGGAAGGGATGATAGTTGGATCCGCGAGAGTTTGCCTGCACTCGAGAGACGTGGCATTTTAATCCTGATAAATGGGGATGAGGAGGCGAAAGAGGATGTGAAGTTGAACCCCACAGCTAGTGTATTTGAACGAGGAAGAATCCACTGATAGGGAGGTACGTTGCGGTCATTTAAGTTTTATTCCGAGGACGATGCTGATTTGTTTTTCTCCCTTCTTTGTGAATGCTATGCGGCGTTGAAGGGCGAAAGAGGATATGATGAAGTTGAACACCAAGATTATCACCTTCGAATGAGACTTGGAATCAACTGATCGGGAGGTACGTTGTATTCGTTGTAGTTCTATTTAAAGGGCGACACTGATTTGCTTTTCCCTCTATGCCAATGCTATGCAATGTTCACATGTACAGGTTTGACTATTGGACGAGGAAAGAAGCGCGAGAAGCATGAGGCATGAGGCATGAGGTCATGCGTTGTTTGGTTTCTCTGGTTTGAACACACATCGGCATGCGTGCGCAAATATCCCTTGTTGTGATCACGGAGTTTGGACTCAGCCTCCTCCTTCCGACGGCGGTCTCGCACTGAACGAAGATCTGCTTATCTAGATTAAAGCAAACGGAAAGACGCTAGCGAAAAATCTAATCATCCCTTTCGCTTGCATGACTCGCGAGTCGAATTGATTATCAGGCATTTCGACGTATTCCACATGGCACAATGGATGTGGTTCAATGCTCAGCAGACTCCCTTCCCAAAACCGAGTCAACGAAACGTAATGAAAACAAAAATTCTAACGCAGGAAACGATTGGCACGAAAGGTCAGCGCACGTCAGAGCATAATGACTGCCGATTCGATTGCCGCTTTAAAATTAACACGTGATAGAGTACCTCGTCCCCGGAGCAATTACAAGCAAGCTCTTCCGTCGTCCCTGGATACGCGAATTGTGTTCGCCGCGGTGCTTCACTACATACTTACCATACTCCATTTTGGTTGCCGTGTAAATGCGGCAAAATCGCCAATGGTGTGTTATGGAAGCGTGGAAATTCGAGATCCTTACTTACATACCTTACCGCTTGCGTAACGCCCCAAGGAGGTACTTGTGCACTGTAAGTACTTGGGAAGACAAAAGACTCCCCCCGAAGCCCGAGGTGGTTCTGTGCGTGACAATCCGTTTTGCGTGGATGATGTTGATGTTGATGTGATGTGATGTTTGCGTAGAACAGAACAGAACAGAACAGAACAGCCACTGCATCGCTAGTGGTTATACTAAATCCGAACGCGATACTGTTTACCAATAAACGCGATGTTATGGACCTCGCCAAGTAACTGTACATGTACGCGCACAGCCTGCAGATCACGATCGTGATCAGGACGCGGAGGTAGATCAGTGCCAGGATGAGGGTGTACAGTACACACACCTGCCGGTAACTTTAACGTGGGAGTGTTGATTGATTCTGAGGTGTGTTGAGGTTTGTTGAGTTGTTGTGAAAGGAATGGTGGGAGGAAGGAAGGGAGTTAGTATTAGTAGTAGGAAGGGGGAATGCGATTGATATCGGGGTTTGGGTGGGCCATCACGACGCGAGTTTGCAGAAGGGCATCGCTGCTGGTATTGCTTGTATTCTATTCCGGGCAGCCGAGCTGAAGAGAGAGGGATGACGATACGCCGTGGAACCTATGTACGCGTGTTCCATTCCGGGTAGCCGAACTCGGGAGAGAGGGATGACGATACGCGGTGGAACCAAGTATGCGTATACCCTGATGTGCGAGCCGTTGGCAAAGTGACAGCCTGCGTTGGGGGTCGAATGGATTAGAATGAAATCCATCCGCCGCCGAACATATCGTGGCATGGATATCGCCCGGAGTCGTCACACGCGGTGAGAAGCACCATACGACAGGTATTCGAGCACTCATGAAAGTGGAGGAGGTAAAGTGGTTTTGGTTCGGATCTGAGAAGAGTGTAGATCTCGTCAGGAAGGGTGCATCTTTTTTGTTGTGGCTCATGCAGCATCAAGCAAGGGCCCACAACAGTTCATAGTGATGGATGCCCGAGTCACGGTTGAGACTTGGCGTCTTTCTGGGGGGGGGAGGGTGTAATTCAGAGGGAACGGGTGAATCGACGACACGCATTCGAGGGATAAATTTAGGTTGGAGTACCAGAGTAGTGGAAGGAAGGAGGGGGGAGAGTTGTGGGAGGGTTGAAACAGGAGCCGGTGAATACGGGGCAGTGTCAGCACAAGCAGTGGGAATGAAACACGATGTATCGGAGTTTGAAAGTAGGAGGATCGATGGAGGAAATTAGATTTGTAGTTGAACGCAGACACTCACCATGGACGACCAATTTCAGGACGCAGAATCTCCGTACATAAGCCAGATTGGTCTGCAGCCTCCGTCCCCCATCCTCAACAACATCGATCTCTTTCCAGAACTCGACTCTTACTCGTCGTCCGACTTTCACAACTCGCCCGAGTTGGACTTTCATACGGCGCACAACTCGCCCTTTTCGTCACACTCGGACGGCTCTTTCAACGGCGGGGGCAGCAGTGACTTTTTCGGGGACGTGGGGTACGATCCTGCGGAGTTTGACAATCCGCACTGTGGCAGTTCTCTGTTGATGTTCGACAGCAGCAATTACTACAATTATCGCTCACCGTCGCCCTCTGGCTCCGACAACGACGACCTCCATTCCCACGCTTCCTCGGCATCGTCCACGCAGACGCATTTCGCGTGCAACATGCCGGTGCACCAGTCCTTCCAAACGCTATCTTTTCATTCTCCCAGTTGGGGCACCGAACCCCTCCCTTCAAATAAACTCCCGTCCCCTCCTCGGCTGACGATGCCCGACCCGCCTATTATCATCAACTCACCCACAGACCACGACTCCTCCGACGATCTCGGCCCAAGCCTGCACATCGTCCCGGCCACACCCATCTCCCCCGGCGCCGTCCCCAACATCGCCGGCCACAGCCATAGTCATACCTCTTCCCCCTGGCTCGACGTCGACGCCCACTCATCCCGCTCCCCCTCACCTGCCCACTCCCACGCCACATCCCCAGGCCCCTCTCGCTCCCCCTCTGCATCCCCACAGCCCCCACACCAGCCCTCCCCGTTCCTCTTCCCCCAGCAGCCGCGCTCACGGAGCAAGTCCGACACCGCACTCGACCCGCCCAACTGGGACACCCTAACCGGCGGCCAGGGGTTCCTCCAGCAGCATCCATCGCAGCAGGTATACCAGACCCAGGCTGCCGGCGGTGGTGGCACGACGAGCCATCCCCCAACCCTCGGTAGCAACTTTACATTTGGCCAGTCCTCAGCGGCAGCGGGACCGTCGTCGAATGGGTATCTCTCGCCGGAATATCCGGAATTCAACATCAGCGGTACGCCCATGCGGCGGAGCAGATCCGGCCCGGGGATGCAGAGGCAGCAGCAGCACCGGGTGACGAGGTCGGAGGACTTTCGCGGGAGCAGCACGTCCACCAGCGGCGGCGATGCGTACCTCGGTGCTGTCCAAGGTGGTGGTGGTGGTGGGGGTAGTGATGGGTTTCTTTTCCCTCCGACGGCGCATAACGACTTTGTGCGCCAGCAGCAACAGCAGTTCTTGTCCCCGACAATGGGGATGCATATCAACCACCCCACGCACCATTCCCACTCCCACTCCCTCTCCAGCATCCCTCGACAACTCACTCCCCAACACCAAATACAACAGCAACAGCAGAGAACGCACTACCGCCGGCTTTCCTCTGGCTCCCGCTCCGAACGCGGGACGAGCGCGGGGACGTGGGGCGAAACGGATGTGCTCCTCCTGGCGTCCAGCGCGCGCGCGTCTCCGTACCCCAGTCCCAACGCTAGCCCGAGGGGGAGGTATGGGCAGCTTGCGAATGAGAATGCGAATGCGAATGGGGTGGGGGATGAGTTTGGGTTTTTGGGTGTGGATGCGGCGTTGGGGCTTGGTGGGGGTGGTGGTGGGGGGTTTGGTGTGAATGTGGATGTGGGTATGGGGGGTGGGGGCGGGGGTATTGAAGGGGGCAATGGGGGAGGGAGACAGCAGGTGGTGGTGGTGTCGAAGCCGAATGTGACGACGGGGAGGACGGCCAATGCGAGTCAGAGGAGGAGAAAGCAGGAGGCGACGTTTGTGTGTCCGGTCGCGGGGTGTGGGAGTACGTTTACGAGGAGCTTTAATCTCAAGGGTAAGTGGCGCGTTTTGGGTCGTCTTTGTCTTTTTCATTTTCTTCGTCCGTTGCATCGTCCCATTCTTCTTGTTTTATCTCCAAGTGAAGAGTGCCATCTAACACACACACCCTTTCCCCTTCCCCTTCTTCTTCTTCCTTCCACCAGGACATATCCGCTCACACAACGAGGAAAAACCCTTCCAGTGCCACTGGCCCGGATGCGGCAAGGGCTTTGCGAGGCAGCATGATTGTAAGAGGCACGAACAGCTTCATACGAATTATCGGCCGTTTAATTGTGAGGGGTGCGGGAAGCAGTTTGCGAGGATGGATGCGCTGAATCGACATCGTGAGTGTGTTTTCTTGGTTTTTTTGTTTTGTTTGGTGTCATGTGTACTTCAATCGGTTTTGGCTGTCCTTCAATCGGTTTTGGACTGTTCGACTTGATTGGGTTGACTCGTGCTGATGTTTTTTTTTTGGGTGTGTGTGTAGTGCGCTCGGAGGGCGGCGCGGAGTGTCAGAAGATGCAGGATGCGGGTGGGGGGTCGTCGGGGGGCAGTCCAAGTCTCAGTGCGAATGCGAACCCAAACCCAAACCCAACTCTAAACCCAAATATAAAGCCACCCTCGTCATCCGCATCCAACCACGATCCCTACAACCCCTCCTCCTCCTCTTCCTCCAACATCAACAACCCAAACAATCCCAACCCAAACAATGTGAATCACACATCCTCGTCCTCATCCTCGTCGTCTGCGTCTTCCCCATCTACGGCAGCGTCCTCTATCACCTCTGGGACGCTGACGCTGGGGAGGGGGTACGGTGGGGGAGGGGGAGGGGGAAGAGGGATGGCAAAGGTGGAGGAACCGTGGGGTATTGGGTTGAGTGTTGCGCTTTAGGTGTGTGGAGGCCGTGCGATGTGGTGTGGTAGGGGGTTTTGGAGGCGAGGGACGAGGCAACGGTTAGATGGATGGTTTTTCTTGACTTTTTTTTTTTTTTGGTTGCGAGGTGGATACGCATACGTGCGTGCGCTGGTCGTTGTGTTTGCGTCCTCCCCGCCCTTCACCCACGCGCCTTGCTCCATTTCGACGATGACATGATTTCTTCTTTCTGTGGATTTTTTTCTTTCGTTTGGTCTGCTCTTCTCATGACCTCTTTTTCCTTTTAGTTGCTGTCTATATATATATATTGTGTCTCGAACATCGCTCCTCCCTTCCTTACTACTTGTTTTGATTTTTGAATTCTTGTCTATTACCGCTGCTGCTGCTTTTGCTTTATATATGCATCTCGACTTTTCGTCTCTTTTTACTTTGAACTTCTACTTTTTTGAATCGCCGTTGCCCGCCCACACCCACACCGATAACCCTTTAATTCCATTGCCATATGTCCCAAGTATACCAGGGTCGAGAACCTCTCCCCACTATTCCTCCCCTCGCTCCTCCGTCCTTCATTTATGGGTTTTTGCGTTAGCGGTGTATGAAGATCTGATTCTACGGATACGGATACTGATACTGATACTGATACAGCGCATATATACACACACACATCTGTCTCGTGATGATACCGTCTGTCCTACCCTCGTTCGCAGGGGTCCATTATTGTATATGTAGCCTATAGAATTTGCTTTTCTCTTCTGTTTTTCTTTCTCCTTGTGCACCCCTTCTCTGAATTCCTTCGTCCGAACAAACTCACACCGTCCTCGATAGTGTTCCTCTACACCCTCACCCTCCTCATCTTTTCCCTCGTCGGCCAGAGTCGGGGCAATCCCGTCTGGACCGTCAGCGCCAACGAGGCCATTTTCTTCGATCGTCCTGGCGCCAACCAGAATTTCGTCCCGAATTATGATCCCGCACTCATAAACAGCAATGCTTCGTACATTACCGCTCCCCTCATCCACCAGTATCTGTACCCTGCAACGGGAACTGTGCCCATGGCGCAAACGACGGCTGCACTCAATCAACACAGTGTGACCGCTACTCTGCCTGCTGGTGCAGTGCCGATGCATAGTGGTTATCCCGAAGTTTGAACATATCTCGGTCTTCTTTCTTTTCATGTGCGAGATTATTTATTAGGATAGATTAATCAATGATTCGTGACTCGGAAACGATGGGATATCGAAGTGCTCTTGAGAATGTCTGACAGCGAGTGCAGACATGTCTTCCATATCTTGGTCGTTGTCGGAGATGATTTCCTGATAATCGCGAAGGATAGTGTATCTGCTCCCGATTCTTCCCCTACAAGTTTGAAGTAGAGCGCACTTCAAACATGATAATCGTTGGTCCGGACCTAAGACGTTCCCGACATGCAAATGATATTTGGGTGTTAACGATAGCTGCAGAAGTGGGCTTGGAAACACTGAAAATTGGAAAAGCCAGAGAGAGCGGCATGAGCATGCCCAGCCGATTCTATGAAAGCCGAAGTGTTGGCAAGTTTAACACTGGTGTAGTTCCGACTATGTCAATTCTCGGACCAACGAAAAAGTAGGAACAACGCTCTTTCGATCGTCGTTGTAGACCCTTGAGATATATCCCTCGGCCTTGAGGACATAGTTTTTTTTTAGTTCATTCGATGTGGCGTCGACCTGTTCGGACCGAAGTCCAGGGTTTGCTACGTCGATGGTGCTAACAAAACGGTTTGTGTTCATGGCACCGTGACGGACACCTCCACAGGGTCTGTCATCGCGTAGGGCTCGTTACGTTAACGGAATTCGTTCGATAGCGATTGGTGCTGGGGACGTAGCGAGCGAACGAGCTTTGATTGTGCTAAGTCTCGGCGGACAGTCTATGAAATCGCGAGCACACATCGGGTTGCCACATTTTGACTAAATCATGCAAGTGGGCGAGGTCAATGCTTTTTTTCCAAGAACGACAGCGAGAGGATGGCGAGATTTGGACGAAGCCGTATTGGTAGCTGAAGATTTTTTAGAGGCCGACCAAACGACGATGTGACTGTCTTGCTCATGTCTGCTGTCGACAAACTGATTGCATGGGAAGGCGAATATCGAGCTTAGCGGATGGAAGAGCGGCATTGGCGATACTTCCGTTGCGGCGTGACATGGCCAAGAAAGCTATCATAATACTTATAATCCGATGCGAAAAGCGGAACCACTTGTTGATTAAGGAGATGTCGCTCCCCTTATGCTTCAGAGTGGACAAGCGCCAGGTGGTGCATGCAGACCGGCGAAAACGCCTTAGGCCCTAGTAATCGCATGTTGGTGTATGGTTGATGACGAATAGACATTAAAATGGGCAAGGAGGTGCATCGATAAACGTGGCAGACGCGGTGCTGCTATGATTCGGATGTTGGGTGCCTTTAGTCGGCAAACAAGACACTCCACTGAAGACACGAGCAAGGCGATGTTGAGCCCTCCCCCTTCGACTTCAGCAGCGACCGCCTTGTAGATAAGAAGGTGTCCCAAGAGTCACGACCAAGCGATAACGTGGGCTTACATCGCAAGCGCGCAGAGTGTTGATAATCCTCTCCTAGAATTGTACGCGTGAAAAGTCCTTGACTGTGAGGTATACTTGAGTAAATAGGTCTTGGTGGTCGACGGGCGCGGATGGGTGTGTGACAACTATATAGCGTAGAGGTTGGCGTGCGGAAATTGGTAGTTGACGTCGAAATGACCACCCCAAGGTCATGGCTGACAAGCAAGGGCAGGTTGCAAGTGGAGTGAATGGCGCGCTTGAGCGATGGCTGGCAAGCAGTGGACATATGCGCTGAGTTTCCGATGCGCAGTAACGTGGGAGACAAGCCTTCTGTATGCGCGTTGTACATGGCCAAGGAATAAGGAGGAGGAGTTGGCGATATTGAGCTTCCTCCTATAATGACGAGGAGCGAGACAGGCATTACGTGCCTCTGGGGTATCGCTGATGAAGCATATATGGTAAGCCAGACAAGGAGGTGCCGCCAAAACGATTACGGCGCTGTTGGCGTTGAGTTGTTGAACACCAACACCCAATCGTCGATGATTTAAAAACGGTGATGCCGAGAGCCTTCTCGTTTTTGGCTTGAGGACGACTGGAGGATTAGTGGTGACGTTGAAGCAAGGAAGACTTCCTTGCAGGCGGCTGACCAGAGCATTGACAATGGCGGTGGGGGGAAGTGACGGCATGTCCCCATGAAGAGTGAGCAAGCGAAGCTTCATGATGCTTTCCTGGAACATAAGCTGACCAAGCGGTGGGGAGGACGTACTAAAGGGGGTCTCCGACACGAAATTGACTCCAACTCTCTGAGTCTTTCCTAATGCACGCGAGGCATTGGGCAATGGATGATGCTCAAGTAGAGAGGCGAGGTCTTGATGAAGTCCGCGCTGCCCGAATGATCCAGCAGCGAGAAGAAGGAAAGTTGAAATAAAAGATGGAGCAGGGCGAGACGGCAATGTGGGAAGGAACGAGCATGGGTGGCGGTTGGCGTTGCTGGACAAGGCTATAAGTTACAGTAAACGATCGGATTGTCGGAGGCTGACTGTTTGTTCCGCTTTGCCACCCGTCGCCGATCATCCGATCATTTTTGACTGCGAGGCTCTCGGTGACTCAGGGGCTTTACAGTAAAGTACACGGTAACAACAACGTGAGGGAAATGGAGGAAGAGTTTACAGTTTCTCATGTTGGCATGGATGTGATGAAATGGTGGGATAAACCTAATGCGTCCGATGAGTATCTCTTCGATCGGACATTGAAGTAACGTATCCCCACCCAACCGCCTCTTCCTCAATTCAGTGTCCAGCCTAAGGTTGATACCTAGCCTGCTAGAAGTTCTCCTGATTATGGAGCACTAACCTTGACTCAATACATGATCGTTGATGTGGACAGCCTCGTTGCACTTGCAATATCGAACATAACGGCCATTGACCCCCGAGTGCCAGATGACATCGACTGACTGTGGCTTGGCGCTCAATGCATAGCAATTGATTGACAGATAAAAGACCTGTTAGCTCAATCCCCAGAACCCAACTCACCTGTTTAGCAGCCCCACCCCCATACAAACCATAGGCAACTACTGACCAAAGTCATCGCCCTCAATGCACCAAGAACACCACATCCCCTGGCATACTCTCGGATCCTCCTTCACCTACACCCCCTCCAACCGCCAGCATACACCTCACAAAACTGGTTTCTTCCCTCGTAACCTCCCAGGCCAAGGGCAGACGCTTAACCATTTCACGCGCGTCCTCGCCCAAACCATCAAGACCTTCTCCGACACCGAACGTACAAAGTACCCTGACCCAACAACCACTTTCGACGCTCCATTAACGGGAAAGCTATTCCCCGATGACCTACGGGACCGATACCCCGAGTACCTCGACGAAACCAACCAGCGCATCGAATACTGGATCGAGCGCGCTAAACCCGAGCACCCCGATCCCGGCCCCGACCCAGAAAACCAGAAACTGACCTACACCACCAGCGACGCCCGCCTCGCCGAAGTCGTCAAGATCCTCATCGCAGAAAACCAAATCACACCCCTCTTCACCCTCGCACACCACCCCCTCATCCCTCTCCACCAACTCCTCCACCTCTCCTGGGGACACCACTTCGGCTGGTCGCGCGTCGGCGAAGCCGCACTGCATGGCGTACGTCATCGTCAACCTGATCGCCGCAACACACACGCTCGAGAGCGGTGCGTACCTGCACACGGAGGAGTACCGGCATCTCATGGGTGAGCTATCGTCGTCGATGGACTTTTCGGCGCAGCAGATTCCGCATCGGGCATTCCTCGAGGCGCTGGAAAAGGACAAGGAGACCGGGTTGCCTGAAATGCATCATGACTATGAAGCATTGAATACGTATCTGGGGAGGGTATTTGAGTTGCTGTATCGGTACTCTGTCTTCTCAACTTTCTCGCCCGTACCCCAGAGAGCCGCTTCCACCTCCGCCTTCCTCCCATTCCACGCTAGCCATAACCCCTTCACCCAAGTGTGAGAGAATTGGAACATACCCACGCGCTTCTGGTACGTTTTGTACTCTGGGTATTTGGCCGCAGTTATCGATTCCGTATACATAGACGACGAGAAGAAGAGCGCAGTCAGTGCGAGAGCAGGGATAATATCAGCAAGAGAGCTAAAAGTCTCGCGTAGGAACGGATAGAGCGCATAGGGGAAATTGTGGATGACATCCGAAAGGGATGGGAGAAGGGAGAGTGGAAGAGAGCCAGAGACAAGGTCCGGCGGCGCGGGTGACAGCAGGGGAATCAAATTAATAATCCACTGCGATAAGGACGACGCGGTTAGCGCCGTGGACCATCTTACTACTGAAAGGAGACCTGAAACTCACCCAAAATGACTGCTCACACGCAAAATTGGGATGTCTTGCGTATGCCCACAGACCCTTCGTTAAGAAACCCCTCTTGGCGTCCTCGGGAGTCCACTTGAGTCGGGCTCCAAGCCACTGCTTCTTCTCGTCATACGGTTGTACATTCGCCTGGCCCTCTGCAGTAGCAAGGTATGCATACTTGTACGCATGGAACGAGTATTGCTGGTTATCCGCCGTGAATTCTAAAGCAAGCACAACTAGGGCCAGACCAGCAAGTAAGATATCAGATGTCGCAAGAGCTGTATGAGGTTGGAAAGTCGATGCGACTTTGGTAGGCAATCCGAGAAGGAGAAGGAGAACATTCTGAATTGCTGCTATGAAAGTGAAATTGACGATCTGGAATAACCATGGTGGAAGTTGGCTGCGCAACACTGCCCAACGATAGTCCTCATCTTTCCTGCATATTGGGTCAGAATAGTCCGTTTGGATCGTGAGGACTCGTACATACAGATTGAACAGACCACGGCGGTGAGTATTATAACTTAGCCTATCAGAATATTTATATTCAGTACCCAAGGATGCAAATAGTCCAGTTCTCAAAAAGGCAAAACTCACCGACACATCCACACGAACACCAGTGCAAACATCAACACCGCCCTCGGGCTGAAATCCTTCGCCACCGCCCACCCCAATGCTTTCGGCGTATACGGACATAAAGGAAAGTGTGGCTCCTGGGGCCATAGTGGGAGCAGCGCATAGTACGCGGTGTATATTGTTGGCAGGAACGTCCACACACGGTCGACTTGGGAGACGTTGGAAGTGATGATGGAGAGGATCCAAGTCGTGGCTGTGGAGAAGGCGCATAATTCGAGCGGCCAGTGATATGCTGCCGGTATACTGGCAAGTGTTCGTGACACCGTGTCCATGGTGGTGGAACTTGAGCTCATGAATGGGAGGATAAATGGCGAGGCTCAAAAAAAAGGCACTTTACATAGGCAAATCGAACGACATGACAGCAGGTGGTGATCGCGATCGTGTGCTTGAGAGCGATCGATCGTGGCCTGCTCCCCGAGCTCCCCGAGCATCTCCTATTCTCAAACCACCACCGAGCAAGGCCTGGCAAACTTTCGTATATCAAAACGCTGAAATCCTAATTTCTCTCTCTATATATGTATACCGAATCGCTCTCCTTTCAAAAATAGAACAATAGTACTGTACTCGTACACTGGTCATCGACCTTGAAACCCAATGCTGCGTATTGGATTTCCGATCTTCGTATATCGAGATCGGGCAGGCGGGCATCGACCTCCTCTCCAGTGCATCGGAGCAACGAGGCGGCAGTGATGGTCTTGCCTTCCAGGTCGTCTTCGTCTTTAATGTTGCCCGTGTACTCGACTTCCCCTTCTTCGTTTGTAGCATCTATCCTTACATGGTATTTTGAGCCATCGCTGAAAGCCAGGCCAAAAGATCCTGGGCTCATCGAATCGTATTCGTATACGTAGCGTCCGTAAATCGGATAGACTGCTTTGATGGTCGTCCCGGTTAACTCTGCGGGATCTACCTCTGGCGCATCATCAGTTGCGGGCTTGAAAGGAATAACGACGGGCTCTTTGGCCTCCTGCGGCGGTTCAAATATACCATTATCATGGATAAATGACTTGATGGACTCACCGTCGTAGGGGATTCTAGGCTTTTCGAGGTGCTTGCTTGTGCCGAGCCGTCTTCCGACATGGCCTTTGAGTCTTGACTTGCTCAGCAGATAAAATCGTTCCCGGAGGATGTTAAACCTGAAGGACGAGAGAACCCTTTATGATATATCAATCCGACTAGGCTTCTTCAGGCGCTCAAGACCACGAGATCCTCTGAGTCGTGAGATTTCGGCCACGACATGTCTTCACAGGGCGCCAGTGGAGCTGAAACCCCCAGGATAAAAGCCAAAGAAACAGACGTCACAGGAGGATGAGCAGTCGAATAATCGGTTTTCCCTCGACATACAATCAAATACGCAACGTGATATACACGATAAGTAATCGATGTACTCAGCTGGTTCAGCCCACGTAATTCGAAATTCATGCTTGCTGGAGTACTCCAGGTACTACAAGTAGGGTGACTAGAAGGATTGTATGTGAGTTGCTTTAACCACGGGAGACAGTGCATATTTACTTTGCGACGCGTCCGACGCGAAGGCAAAACGAGACGCGTCACATGTGTCACATGACAGTCCAGTATTGCTTCTTGTTTGTCCAGGAAGCAACCGGCAGTCTCCGGCACATATCCCATCACTTATAGAAACGGAAGATGGTAAACGCGATGGTGCAATACGAGGATTCGTCGGGCTAAAAACTACTTATGTACTGATCGATGTCTCCTTACACTCGGAACATGTAGGAAGAGACATAGCCTAGATATCCAAAACCTCATATTGCATTTTTTTTCCCGCAAATCGTTGCAGCCCCCATTGTCTAATGGTTATGATGTCAGATTCCTAAGACAGGCACGCCATTTTATTTCCAGCAAAGTACTAGTCGCTTCAAACCCTGTATATGTGTGCTAAATTCCAGAGACATTGCGCCACACAGACACTTCCAAGCGTGGTGGTGTAGCTCTTCAGCGGCGCATCCGAAGCTCGTGTATGGATTCTAGACGCATTCTACTTGAGCTCAATGACAATATATAGAAGCTGGTCAATGTCTCCTTTAAAATTTCTCCTTTAAAATTTCTCCACCAGAACAACTCTCAACCCAAGTGCGAGAAGGAGGGCTATCTATTTATATATTACGTTGACATCCATAAATAGACTAGTACCGCTGGCCAAAATAGCCTGCAGCTGGTGAATGTCGTACTAATGGAATTCCCGCAAAAGATATCCCGAAGACTTCGGATGAACTGCTTAAGATATCGATTTGAGTCCTTCTAGCTCCTCTATTTTCACCTTTCTCTAAAATCTCATTCTCCCAACATGGATCCCCGTCACACCCATACCCTCGCCACAGTATCAAAACAACGCAGTAAATTTAACAAAGTTCAACTTATGCATTCTCGCCGAGCATGAAGGTCATGAATGCACCTCCGAAAATGAGGATTTCCTTCGAGATGCAACCGACCTTGTCATCTATACTGTCATTGCAGTCCGTCGTTACAACCTAAGGCGCTTTCCGGTGGAAGCGTTCTCAACAGAGACAAATATCAAAACGCTGAGCGCACCGTTCACCGGGCTAACGCAGCTTCGCAGCGTACTTGTTTGTACCGGACGAAATGTAAGTTCAGTTCAATGCAGACTGAAGAAAGATTGATTGTGACCAACTTCCAGTCGTCAAATGTAGAGGTACCGTACATATATGGCGATTAGTGAGAAGATGGAGCATGTAATATGTAACCTCATCTTGCGCAACTGTGCAGATAAATCCAACGACGAAGATGTCGAGTGATCCAGCTCTCGAGACATCATCGCAGACGATTGATGAGAGCACAGGGAAACCCAAAGGCAGCCTGGTGCCGTGAATATCTAACCCAATCGCGCTCACGTTCACGCGAAAGCCATCCCGGTCCAGACGACAATGAGACCAGAAATGGCGATTCCTGTAAAGGAACCGGACGTCAACACAGACGACGGCCCACCAAGAGCCGACGAATTCTTCCGGGTCGGGGTCGGTGCGGCGGCGACGGGAGGAGTTGCTGTGGGTCTGATCGATGTCGAAGTTGCCGTTGTAGGAGCAGGCACAGGATCGCTAGGCTCCCAGGCGGATGAGATCAAACCAGGCGGGATACCACCATCTAAGAATGGCCACACGTAAGCGACTCGTTCCAATATCAATAGGTGTACGAACCAGCAAAAGCATCTCCGCAGGTGTCCGTTGCGTACTTCGCATTGGCAGGGGAAATGAAACCAGGCAATTCTTGGTTAAAGATGGTGAACGCGCCCTTCATGCAGTTCGTGCAGGTGACGTTCGAAGGGAACCCAGTACGACCTGCTTTGGCAAGGGCAACGACATCGTCATCGTTCAAAGTCATTGTGCCTGTGAGCTTCTCGATGTTCTTGAGCGTTTCTGTGACACAATTTGTTTCGCCACTAAAAGCAATTTCAAAATTGAGTCTCAGGCATTGGCATACAATTAACGCGCATATAGCTCACTCCTTCAGGCAAACTACCTTCCTGATGGTGCGGTAGTTCTTTAGCACGTAATCGAGTGTTTGCTGGGCCTTGGGAAGATCAAATTCCGCCGAGCATCCAGTTGTGACGTCGTTGATTACAGTAGTGAGGGTATCGCTGCTGCAAGCTGGCGAGGCGCACATGCTCGCCAACCAAACGTCAACCGGGGATACTACTGACTCTGGACCATTCCCAGCACCGACCAGGATGGGCAGGAGGAGAGATGGGGCAAGGCAAGCGGCAACCTCGGGGTTGTTCCCGATGTTCACCAATGTGGTCATGCAACCAATCGAATATCTGACCACGGCACAAGTGTGAGCAGAAAAACCATGAAGGGCCTGGAGATGGCACGTACGAGTTGGGAGATGCAGATACAAAGCCAGCCAGGGCAGCGATCACGATGGCACTGAACATCATATCTCGAAAGGAGGATGAGAACGCCGTTCAACGGGTTGTGGATGAGGGGTGGATGAGATGTCAAATCTGAGGAATCAACATGGCGATGTGCGCCTTTTATAAGCTGCAACCTCGGGGGTAGTTCGGTGGCGGTTTCGTGCTCTAGGGATATGATATCAGTAGCACAGGATTTCCCGATGCTGAGTCTGATGCAAAATGTGTTTGGCAATGCGCGAGATGTTCATCAAACGCTGATGGGGTTGATGGTGGTTACCAACCGAGAGGCTTTGAAAGCCTCTCGGACTTCACTGACGTCGACCACCATGTTAAATACAATTTACAATATGTAGCAACCCTTACTATGCTCTCGTCTAAGCCATATAAATTCAGTCGAAGAAAATATACGTGGTATACATGGAATCTGACTGTCTGAGCAGGGGCTTCCACGGGGTTGAGTTTCATATTATTGGTGAAGAAATGATGAAACGCCCCGCATCAGCCGTCGCGGGGACAAGTCCAAAAATATCAATCATGTTTGGGCCCAAATCCATTCTTACACAGCGTGTGTGACCGACGAGAACCGGACGTCGTTTGTCGTCGTATAGATCGACGGTAACGCTTGCCTTGTCTCAACGTTCCTGCTCCGTAATTAGCGGTGTATTGTGGAAGGGAAATGTGAATGGTATGGAGCTCAACCTGGGGATTCAGGCGTTTTACACATGGGCACTTCCTTCAGTTTGAATGACGACTTAAGCCAAATATATGGCAATGGCACTCGAAGCAACCACCAACGACATCCCTAAATGAGCCGAGCTCACCAAAACCATTCTCAATCCAACAGCAGAGGACTTAGCCTTACGACCTTCCGCAACATTTGCCACTGGTTGAGTCAAATTCCGCGCTGAGTTTTGGATTGTATGTTAGTGCGCGGCCCTGAGAGCATGGATAGAACAGGGCTTACTTGGAAAGTCTAAACTGCAAAGGTCTCCTAGACCGGGGAACACGCTTTGCATTGAGCCCGGGAAGTCTTCGTTGATGTTTTTCGCAGCTGCTTTAATGCAGTTAGTACAGGTGAGATTCCCAGGCAAGGTCAGACGCGTCAGCGCAGGATCCGCGAGACCAAGATCGACGTCCTTTACAGGCGCCGATTGAGCTTCGTTAAAGGCGGGGCTTCGGGCAAATTTCTTGAAGCGACGGGTCTTGTTGGATAGCGCTTCGAGCTTCTGCAGGAAAGAGCCTGCGTTCGAGATTAGGGAGCCGATGTTGCTGTCCGATACCTTCGCTACAACAGTGCTTTTGCCAAGGTAAGCTTGAACGCTAATCAATGTCGACGTGATGCAGTTCTTATTCGAACTAAAACGCCCAGTGCCCTCAGCTATGCATTACAGTCAACTAGTGATTTCACTCACTCCTTCAAGCACAAGATCTTCCGAGCAGTAGGGTATACAATTTGGGCGATGTGTATGCCCTCCAAGAGCGCAGACGAGACACCCCCATCCGAAGCACAACCCCTCGTGATGTTCTTTACAACCGCAGAAAGCGTGTCATCGCTGCAGGGACTGGCCGCGCACATACTCGCCACCCAGTTGTCAACGGTGTCAATGAGGTAGGTGTTCTGGCCAGAGATCGAGGGGATTAGGGTGTTCGAGGCGAGGCAGGCAGCGGCATCCACGTTGCTCGCGATGATGAGGAGTGCTGTCTTGCAGCTAGCGGAGAGTCTAGTGTCGACAGGGTTATAGAGCTTGACTGGTAATGCCATTGAAAACACCAAGACTCACTGTGCAGTTACATAGCCAGCCAGGGCTACGACCACGAAAGCGCGGAGCATGGCTTGAACGAGGGGTCATACGAGTTACAGGGGCTCTTTATACTCCGCCAAGCTGTGTTCGCTAAAAATATCGCTGGAGTAATCCTGATCTGATGAGACTCCTGGATACCGAAGAAACAGCTGTTATCGGAGTATGTATTTAGTAGAGCTTGATCGTGTTCACGACCAAGTAACTGTCGAAAAGCCTGCGGTTTCGACATTGGAGCAGTGTATGGGTAGTCAGATCCCCAAGAGCCCTTCGTTGATTTTCTATGTTGTCAGTTTATGGTGGCTACCTGTAAGGAGCCTCAAGTGTTTAGACATCAGATCAAACATGTCACTGACTGAGTTGTGAACAGGCAAAGCGACATACGCCTTTAAATTTGCGGTTAAGCCTTTCCAGGCCCACGGACAGAATGATAACGAAAGGCAATGCGTCACTAGTCTTGTAGAAAATACCAAACACGCCCCCCCCCCCTCAAGGACAGGTTAAGGCTGGCTGACTCTCACAAGAGCCAGTCAGATGCGCTCAGAGTGAGGGTTGCATCCCCGAATCGTAAGATCGATGACTGGAAGGCTGAGCTGAGCGAGATCGCCTCAGAATTGTACGATCGTCTGAGTGCGACTTGCTCCAATGATACTGTCCTGGAAAGCGCGTCGCTAGTCCGGAATGTGGTGATGCCTGCAGCATCGCTATCACCTATGGTGAGGATCGCCCGATGAAAGAGTGTCTCTTAATCATAAGCCTTGCGCAACGTATCATATCTGAGTACACGACCAGCTGGGAGCTGATATGTAGAATGTGAACTGACTACCGTGCCGGCGATGGTGGTAACAGTACTTTGGTCGATGCAGTAGCCACCAGATGCCGGGTCGGCAATGCTCGTGTCAGTCTTTGCGTATGTAACAGTCCTCAGAGAAAGGGGGCAAAGCATTGGAGCGTAACCTGTGCGGTTCGGTGGGGATGGTGAAGGAACCAAACGTGTTTACCCGTATTTGTACTCTGTCTTAGCACACAAATCGCCTCTACATATCAACGCTGAGCCCAACCTCAACCTCGTTCACCATGTCGGACTCTGCCCTGACATCTTTGCTCATCCAATCATTCTCGCCGTTTCCATCTCTAACTCTCAGCGTTCCGTCTGCTACACCCATATCCAATGTTCCGTCACTGCTCAAAGACCGCTTCCACGATTTCCCATTCTCATCGGGCTACGTATTTTCAACGCACAGGGGACACATAAGATCGACAGCAGCTCCTGTATCCTCCCTGCATCCGCACCCTGAAGAAGATGTGCAATCTACACCGAATTTTGCCATTCTTCGCCTTACACCTCGTCTCGTTGGAGGAAAGGGTGGCTTCGGATCGCAGCTGAGGGCGGCCGGTGGGCGAATGAGCAGTCAGAAGACAAGTAACAATGACTCGTGCAGAGACCTTAGTGGTAGAAGGCTAAGCACGATCAAGGAAGCCAAAAAGTGCGTCTGTGTTTCACCGTTATCTGTTCCTTGCTAATGTATGCCCATTCGTAGACTTGCATCATATCTCGAATCGGAACCCGAACGACTTGCTGCAAAGGCTGAGGCCCAGAAAGCCAAACTTGAAGCCCTAGAGCGCAAGCTTGGGATTGAGCCTTCATCTTCCCGTGGTCCTGCCGCAGGATCAGACGAGCCCCTACGGAGTGGAACAGCAGCGCCACCGCCTGTGCTTGCAGGAAAGAAGCACCGCTTTGATGATACTGAATATCTAGAGCAGAGCAGGGAACTAACGGAGAATGTGAGGAATGCTGTTTCTGTTGGTATGTCGCCTCAGCAAGCCTGCAATGTGTCTACTGATCCTTGAACGGACAATTTAGCGCTTCTCAAGAAGAAGAAAAAGGCAAAGATCTTGCACGCAGGAACGACCCCATCCACATCCACGGACAAGAAATCAACCCAACTTAAATGTTGAGAAGGTCGTCGTCGAGACGACACCTACGGCGGATGCTATCGGGGCTTAAGTTCTTTGATGTAGAGATAGGCAGACAGTTGACTGGGAGGAAGCCTGCTGATTTTTGTATGTATATATGTGGACTCTGTGCAATTAATGATATGATATGATGTCTTGTAACTTGGCAGGATAGAATCAAGCCGTCGCATTTCTCTTCTGCTAGCCTGTTGATTCTATGTCTTCATGCTCAACTATCCTACATAGTGTCATTTGATCTTGCTTGTGCACTGGCCTAACATCTGATTTATCCAGGAAACGGCGCTGTAGGTTGCAGGGAGAACAGCGATCGACAGCCACATTGCAACGCCTGCTCACCCTTCTGCTTTGGCTGCTGGACTTGTTGCTTCACTCTCCCACCATGCAGTCAACTTGCAGTCGCTATTCCGATATTACGTTGTTCGTTCCTCTCAACTAACCGTGAAGCCGATGGTCTATTGAATACTCGGTTTTTCGTTCATATCGTATCGATGCGGAGGGCAAAATCTTGAAATGCAGGCCCAGACTTCTTGTTTGGCACAGTATTGAGTTACTTCGTTCATGCACAACCAGGCATTACGTTTGCTTCCGTCAGTCATGACACGGTAATCGCATGCCAACGCTAGCATGAATCCACCGGCATAACAATGACCGTTGATCGCCGCAATTGTAGGGACTGCGTGCAGGGTTAATCGCATTGAATCAAAGTTGGTCAAGGAAACTCACTCGGAAAGGCGAGTAACCGCGTCAAAAGAGGATTGAAAGTCGCTGGAGGAACAATGAGATAAAACCTTGCATGAATCAATGGTCGTACTCGGGAAAAAGTTAGGATTCGGGATCACGTTAACGATGTCAAGACCTATGGGGGGTTTAGCCTCTTGCAAACAGTAGATACTAAGATGTTGAACACTCGCCATTGCTGAAGAATTTATCCTGATCTCTTCTTCCCACAATAATCAGCGCGCCTTTTCCGCCAGTTTTGTCCTTCATATTTTGAGCTGTTCTCCACTGTTCCCGCCAATCCCTCTCGACCTGGTCGAGAGCAGGCTTCAGACCATGGTCTACCAGATCTACTGTCAGACGGCTGTCCTGCCCATTGTGCAACTCGATAATCCACAAAGTTGGTTTGGCTAGATACGCGTCGTATGGGTCAGCCACCTTTGCACTATATAGGGAACACGTACGATGCGTGAGGGTAATCAGAGGACTATTGACTGGAAGACTGAGAGGATAAGACATCACTAGACAGTCAAGTTAGAAATGGCGATTTCAAAGTATACGGAACTTTGGGGTACCGACGTTCCAGTTAACCACCTCGGTCTACTTCAGGCATGTGATTGGGTCTCTCCTAAGGACCAAGCCTTCCCGGAAACAGGTATTGGACGCAAATATGAGTCATATTTGAATGAAGGGGTTTCCTTGACTGAACGCAATTATCATCTCATCCGTCTGAAGATACAAAGCGGCAAGTATGTCGACATGATGCTTGAGATTGAAAACAGTGGCCGATTTGGGATCCAAACAGGTAGCAACAACTTCAACGTCGAAACCATGAGCTTGAACGAGCTGCGCGCTGCTGAAATCAAAGGTGCTTCCCTCTAAAAGCTCACCATGTACTATCTAATGTTTTGTGGTGTGTTCTTGAACAGCCAAACTCCAGGCACGCGACGAGCACCTCCGGGAGTCGTGGGTGAGGGCTATGGAGGCTCGTTTGATACGGGAGGAGCTGGAAAAGTGCCAGAAGGGCGAGGGTGTGAACCATTATGAGAACTGCAAGTGGTTGTCGGAAAAGTACCTGACCATGTTGAAGGAGAACAGGGTATGTGCAACAAATTCATTATCCTCTTGACATCTCTTATGATTGTGACCGTAGGTTCAAGGGTACAAGCAAATAGACGTCTAGAAACATAGCAAAACCAGCTCTGTGGCAACGTGGCTTCTTTCCTTCAGTCAAGAATCGATCGAAATTTGAGGGTTAAAGGCAAGTTGAAAAAGGACCTTCCGCTGAGGAAATCTCCGGTAATTCACGCTTGAGTGAAGAATGCACGGTATATTGTTACTTCTGCATATGCTGGATATGAAGAGGTGGCGATTGGGTGCCAATGCATCAAACCGCTGCTACCGACATGTCTCGGCCTCTGGACGTCCCAGTACTTAAAGGACCATAACCACCCGCGACAGCTAAGCCTCAGGAGTTAGGACTATTCCACGAGCATGGGTTGAGCGCATGGGCTCTATCTTACGGACACACATATAATCATCGTTTAGAGTCCTTTAGTCTGAAAAGACTTGATCAAAGGCCGGAAATGAATTGTACACATCCTATGACAAGAGCCATAACTGTGACAGCAGCCCCAGCAATGGAAGGACGAAATGCATTGGAAGACCTGCAAGAAGACGTCCGTTTAGCACACACTGCATTCCTGCGCAGCCGCCGACGAAGTCGACTCACTGCGTTGTAGAGGCTGGGATTTGAGCCGTTCCTGTTGACGACTGCGATGCGCTCGAAGACTCCGCGTGGTTCCCAACAAGTGCCGAAGCATTCCTCGACCCGGTCGTGTTCCCTTCTAAAGTCCATGACACGCCACCAAGGACGTGTGATATGAAGAGTTCGTCCTGTCTCTTGGTTAAAGTGAGTAGTAAGAAGAGAAGGATAGAGGCGAACCTGCCATGTCTCGTTCAGATGTCCGAGACTAGTGTAGAAACTGCGTCCTGCTACAGACTTGTTGCCGATCTGAACGCCAGCACCTTGGATTTGATACCAAGCTACGTATGAAAATTCAGTCGTTCCACACTTAAGACGCCGGTTGAACGTAGACCAACCAATGGGATGAGGAGTTCCTTGATCAAACTTCCTTGTACCACTGTCTGACATGAATTTCAAGATGAGTATTTCAACTCATATAAAACATTGTCTCGACATACCAACATAGCTAGACTCATTCGCCGCGAGAATGACGACCGCACCAATCGCCCGAGGATCCGACTTGAAGTTGTACCTGTGCCAATATCAATTCCGTCATCATCTAAGATGGATACCTATATATCGCAGCTCTCACATCTCATCGTGAACCCTCCAGCTGACAGGTAAATTGCTCGTGCTTGGGTGCGACGCGTCCAAAACATCCACTATCTATTCGTACTACAATAAATGGTCAACAATTCAGACCGTGGATGGACACATACAGCATCTTGTAAGTCGGCGTGGTAGTCAAAATAGGCACCTAGTAAGCAAAAATGAGATTAGACACGAGTTTCAACACGCGGGCCTTACCAACTTCGAGACCATAGAAGGTCGTATTGAGAAGGCAGTCTGATGCGGAATGGATCCCAATAAAATTGCCGCCAAGATTCAAATATCTCTGAAATGCGTCCTTTCCATCATGGTCGAGCACTGGTAGAAATGTCAGTGTCGGTCAATACGCCAAGAACTTCAAAGGTGAGTACCTTCCCCAGTGTTACTCAAGAACAAAAGTGCATCGTAACGCTGCAACACTGTGTCCGTGAAGTGCGTCCTATCATCCGTGGAGTCGAACTCGACGTCAATCAATGCGGCCTTGGCTTTCAATGCAGCGATGGCGGTGGGAATGGAGTCATGTCTGAATCCGTCGGTGGCTGAGTATATGAGTATCCGAGCTGGGGTAGATTGTGCAAGGGAAGAAACTACCGAGATACCTAGAAGAACGAGAAAGAGCGGGATGAACATGGCGGTAAATCGTTGAATTTAATCGAGCTTTCCACGCTTCAAAAGTTCAATGGCATTGGCGTGCGTCATGAACGTTGAACGTTCAACGTTCGACAAGCGCAATCTCTTCACACAACGAGTGTTAGTGCTGGTAATTATCATGCGAGCAGCCGTCGGGTATGTCCGTGAAAGTACAGAACATACTCAGGTGAGAAGGTAACGTTGGAGGGTATCATTAGTATTAGTAGATATATTTCAATGCATGCGAGTGGGGATGGGGAGGTTCAAATCCAAAAAACGAAGAAGCTCGCAAAAGTGGCATGGTGGCAGTCCTCAACTATTGTTGTCGGCATTCCGGTTCAGGGCCCATGCCAGGATACTCCTCTTCTTCTTCATCCTCATCGGTCCAGCCATCTTCGTCATTGCCGCCAAACTGAGGTGCAAACTGGTCAAAGAAGTTTGGGCTAGCCGGGAAAGACCGGGAACGCACATCCACAATGTCACTCTCCTCGTAGTCGGCCTCCACCACAGTCTCAGGGAGGGGCTCTGGGTTGGACCTTTTTGGTGGAAGCAGTGGTTCAAGCGCCTGACAAGATTGATGAATTAGGTGTTGACTTTCAATCCGATGTTCCTGAACGGTACCTTGCGATCAACTGTTTTCAACCACTCCTCGTCAGGCATCTCAATTGACAGAATGACATAAAGATCCCCTCTTTCATCTGGCCGCTTGCAAATGGGCATCCCTTCCCCTCGCAAGACAATGGACTCATCAGCTTTGATGATCTTTCCCGGAGGACTTGTCACCTCGATGCCACGGCCGTCGAGATGTGTCACCAATATCCGGGAAAACCCAAATAATGCTTCAGAGAGGGTGATTTTAACATGTGTGAGAAGATCGTCTCCAGAACGCTCAAAGGAATCGTGAGGTTTTGCTCGGAGTACGAACACGACATCACCAGCAGGATAGCCCGGCTAGACATGGCATTAACTTAAAAATGGAAATCTCAAAATTTTGAGGACGTACCTCCTCATCACCAGCACCAGCAATCACTATCCGTTGCCGGTCTGTCATTCCTTTCTCGATGAAAATCTCATGACGCTTCTTTTCTGTGACCGTCTTTTCGCCTTTGCATTTCTTGCACCTGGAATACCGTAAACCAAGGAAGTATTAAGAAAACGTAAGGCTTACCGGTCCTTTTCTTTTAGCTTCTCGCCTGTTCCCGAACAGGAATGACATTGTACTCTGGAGGACCCCATTCGAGATGGGGATATCTAACGCAAGCTCAGGTGCAAGCACATATCTGCATGAATTTTCACGAACTTGTGTGTGCACGATCGTGAACCCTTTCCCTTCACAGGTAGCACAGGGCTTGGGTTTTGCGTTGCCCCGTGCTCCCGATCTGCAAAATTGTTAAGATCTCAAATTGAGTGAACAGAAGGATACATACCCATGACATTGTGCACAGACAGCCTCTCGCTCCATGTTCATTTTAACACTTTTGCCATTATAAAGATCCTCCAGCGTGACATCATGCTGGATCTCCTCAGCAACTTTCCCTCGTCTCCTCATCCCAGGGCCTGCGGGGTCAAACCCGAACATCGAGGCCCCAAAAAATTGGGCGAAAAGGTCTGCCGGATCCATGCCTGGAGGTCCACCACGTCCACGTAGTCCGTCCATGCCTCGGGTATCGTAAGCTTCCCTTGTCTGAGGATCATTGAGGATTTCGTATCTGTGACCACCTCGTCAAGTAGTGACATGAGCTGTGGACAACATTGACATACGCAGCAGCCATTTCTTGGAATTTTTCATTGGCTTCTGGATTATTGATGTTCTTGTCCTGCCGGAACCTCGTGGTAAGTGTGAGGTTGCTCTTAAGGCCGCATAATACATACCGGATGATGTTCCTTCGCCTGAAACGAATTCAACCTTTGAACAGTTCATCGTCAAGAAAAACTCAAATACCTTTTTCATGTAAGCCTTCCTGATATCAGCTGGAGGTTATATTAACACCTCTCTTGGGCTTGAATTAATTCGCCACTGTACCTTCACTGGCATCTGGGGGAACCCCGAGGACCTCATATAGTTCTGTTTCGACAGCCACTAGAAAGACATTCAGCGATAAATAAGACGTGTTCAATGGTTGCTACTTACTTTGTCAAAGTTCCAGAAAGAAGCACTGACGCCTGTAAAGGCCGGAGCTGTACGCGTGAACCAAAATTGACGCCACGAACGCGTGAAATTTTTGAAGCGGAGCGTGAAGTCGCGCTTATAATCAGTAATCCGACCTTTTTTTTCTTGAACACCAACGGTCAGTAATCAGTTGAAGGTTTGCCTGCTCGCTTTCCTGTTCTCTTCCTGGTAGTGGTACGTTTGATTTATTATTTTATTATGATGATGTTTCAAATTTTATCTACATTGTCTGACTGGGTCTCCCCAGCTATGACGAGCTTCATTCCCTGATTCTTGCATTGCTTTGATTGTTTGTGGCTGAATGAAAGCTGACCTTTCCTTTCGTATAGGAATGTCTGGAGGGATCTGAGGGTGTATTCTACGTGTATCTTGGACAATGTACAATTCAATCGCACAGGTCTTCATTGTTTACCTGATGTGCTCGTGTCTCCGTCTAGTGCTTCAACATATCATGAACTTTTACTTCGAGGCTGCTAAGACTTTGGACCTCTTGGATGCAAAACGGGGCTCAATCAAAGGAGTACTAGCTACTCTTCCAGAGAAAGACAGGAAGCGGACCGCAGCGGTGGTGATCGAGACGCTGAAATGTAAGAAACTTGTGAGAAGGTGCTGCTGGCGAGTACTGATAATCTGAATTACCCCACTCATGTAGACAAGTCTGTGCTGACCGACGTTATCGAGGCCACGAAGCTTTTAAAGGAGGAGCGCAAGAAAATCACGTCTTTCAATCTCGCGCTTGTCCTTGTACACGACCTTCTCTTGTCAGGCGGTATTCAAGCTGGAGATGGGCCCGTTAAGCAAGCAATTCTCCGTCACAAGACGCGCATGCATGGCGAATTCCAGAAGATAAAGATTAAAAGAGGCATTAAGTCAAATACAGATCTGGCGCAATCTGGGGATGAACGGGCAGGTGCATGCATCCGTGTAACTTCGCTTATATTTTCAACTGAACCCGCAACAGCACGGATACCGCGTTACGTTCGCGTCAACACACTGAACTGGTCGACAGAGGAAGCCGTAAACTCTTTAATATCCCGAGGGTTTTCAGTTTCAAGTCCCTTCGAATCTGCGTAAGCTTTTGTAACCCAGATTCGGGGTTGTACTATTCTCATTATCCTTTCCGTGAAGTGATGGGTTCGCGATCGATGAGCACATCCCTGATCTCCTCAGCTTCTCCCCTCGAACGGCCTTCCACGAGGACCCTTTTTACAAGTCCGGAAAGATCATTCTGCAAGACAAAGCCTCATGTTTCCCTGCGATTGTCCTTGCACCTCCCTCGGCGGATGACAGCGTCGTTATCGATGCCACTTCTGCACCCGGAAACAAAACGTCGCACCTGAGCGCTCTCATGAAAAACAGAGGCAAAGTAAGCAAAAACAAAAAGAAGCCACTCGCAAACGAAGCTGCATCATTCTAATGCCCCCGTGTTCCAGATATATGCATTTGAGCGAGACAAGAAGCGCTTTTCGACCCTCACAACGATGCTTTCCAGAGCTGGCTGCAGAAACGTAACACCTTTGAACGTGGACTTCCTTACAGTCGATCCTTTAGATGCCAAATATGAAAAGGTCACCCATATGTCAGTCGCCCATAATCTTTCCGTCGGCGAGCTAACTCGGCTCCTCGATTCAGCCTCTTGGACCCTTCATGTAGCGGCTCTGGAATCGTGAACCGATTGGATCATCTCCTCGAGACAGGTGCCTCTTAAATGTCTTCTTCGTATCTGCGACCTGCCCACCAACAAGCCTTACTCGTTCAGATATTGAAGAAGAAGGTGACCAAGAAGATCGCCTCCGGAGACTGGCTGGTTTCCAGCTCTTGATGGTGAAACACGCAATGAAATGTAAGTTCTCCCCGCTCATTGAAGCCAGTCATAATTACTGCTCGGGCGCTCATTGAGGGCTGTACCAACCCTAATTCTTCTAGTTCCTGGGGTGCGAAGAATCGTGTATTCGACGTGTAGTGTGCACGCGACCGAAAACGAGCACGTTGTCCGTGATGTCCTCAACTCCGACGAGGCGAAGACAGGAAAGTTTTCTCTTGCTACCCCGAAAGAGGTGCTCCCACAATGGCATCGCCGGGGATTACCCGATGCATTGGACGACCCAGGCAAGGACCTTGCTACCAGATCATTATATCCACCTAATCATAATCAATGCATTGTCAGCGCAAGCGTCGTCATTAGTGCGATGTTTACCAGGTGAAGATGCAACGAATGGCTTCTTTGTTTCCTGTTTCGTGCGGGACCTGTCACCAGCTCCAAAGAGAAAGGACAATCCCACGGACGAAGACAACGAGGCTCCAGTGCCACGAAAAAAGAAAAAGAAGAAAGCAAAGCAGTTGAGTGGGCGGCGGTAGACACTTACTCGACACGTAATAAAGCGCTGCAATATGCAGCGGTATAGGTATGTCATATCCCACAGGATTTAAGTGTCAATGGTCATGTTATGTAAAGAAAAAGGTGCGCTACAATGAAGTATTTAGAAGAGCTCTCTGCTGGTTTCGTCAGTCCACTAATGCAGTAGGTGAAACGCGAATGGTGTGAATACTTATTACCCATGATCACATCAAAGTCCGCAGACGCTGAGTGACGCCGATCGAGAGAGTTGTGTGAGCAAACTGAGTTCAACAAGTAAAGCGCCTGTGAGAATCTTTTGCCGCTATGGATTGTTAGAGGGTGAATAGTGACGATCAGGAAATGATTCGATTAGCTGGTCTGCTGTTGAGCGTATTGGCCTTGGTAGTAAGATGCGTAGTTCGCGTATTCTTGGGGTTGCTGATAGCCGCCGGCCTGATAACCTGCCCACTGCCCACCCGCTGCTCCATAACTTCCGGCCGGAGCACCACCATAACCAGCTCCGTATCCAGCCTGAGGTGGGCGATAGCCGCCTTGCTGAGACTGGTTGTTGGGAGGTTGAATCCAGGATTCAGGACGACGCCAAGGTGGAATGTTTGACCCGCCAGCGGTGATATCGTGTCCCATCGCTGGTGCAGCCCATGCAGCTCCTGGATCGGTCGCTCCGCCCCCTCCTTCTCCAAGCTCTGCCATCAAACTCGCATACTCCGAATCGAATCCACTGCGTGTCTGAGGTGGCGACGGTCCGCCAATGGGGATGGGGGCATTAGGGTCTTTGTTGACAGTACAATCGCGCGCCATATGTCCAGCGCTGCCGCAAACACGACAAATGATGTTAGCAGTGAAGTTTCGCTGTTCTGGGCAGTCATATTTGCGGTGTCCGACTCCTCCACAGTTCTGGCAGATTTGGTTTTCATCATCACGAAGCGTACCGTTCAGGGCGGCGAGTTCTCGAAGTTGATTACGCTTGTGGTCGTTCTGTCCCTCAGGAGTGGAAGCAGCCTGCGAAGATTTGTAAGTACAGGCGTACAATAACAGAGATAGGAAATAAAGTACCGTTTCAATAACCCTGTTAATCATCTTCACACAAGCAGCAACTTTCTCTTCAGTTTCAGCAAGAACCAGACAATGCAAGTCTTCCTCCGCGTCGTCCGCATACTGGTCTGGACGAGTCTTGCCCTCTTTAACGCTACCCTTCCCGCGGATGCTAATCTTGGCACCGCTCTCGCGCTCCATCTTCTTAAGACTGTTACCGCGAGGACCGACAAGCAAACCGAAGAAGTTTATTTCAGGGAACTCCTTGACCGGAATGTAGACCTTGTCGGAAGGACGCTGTGAACGCTTCTGCTGGTGGTATTCAACAGGAGGATGGAAGTTAGGATCGTTTTTCATAGCACGGTCAACAAGTCGGATGCGTTCATCCTCGAGCTTTTTACGGTAGCGGACTTCTCGGGTATTTGTTCGTCGACCATGAGCATCATAGGTAGGGGGAGGAGACTGGGATCTGGAACATGAAAGGTGAGTATATGCGCCGACTTCAGGAGTACAATGCGTACCTTTCTCTCTCAGGAGGAATGAAGTCGTTGAGTCTGAGCTTGCGGTTGATCTCCTCCAAGCGGAGGTGAATGGCGTAGTTATCGAGTTGCGCCTGGGATACGCCGGCGGCAGAAATGGCGGTGGGTAAGCCCGGAATGTCAGTCTTTGCATCTCCCCAACGACTGCGACGCTTGCGAGGAGCGTTAGGGTCAACTGAGGTGAGTAATAAACAGGGATAGGTTAGGGTTAGTATCATAGTCAGTAGGCTGATGGGAATTCAAATGCCATCCACGTCACGAGCACGTAAGCTGCAATAAGTCTCGAAAGAAAGTTACTCCAGATAGCAACATCAAGAGAACTGGCGTAAGGATCGTGCATCAATGGTATCCAGCTTACCTTTGGGATCTCCTGTCGAAGGAGAATCTTCTCTGCCCCGCTTGCCAGGGCTATCATTGTCTTGATTCACGAGACGAGGATAGGCGGATGGCGAGGGCTGGGCGAGTTGAGGAGGAGCGCTTTCCTCTGCAGGCGCGGGGCCAAAACGACGCCGTTGGCCAAGTGGTACTGAATGGGGGGACGGGGAAAATTTTAGTAAGACCGCCAGAATTTTTTTTTTATAAGCTCACCATCATTTGTGCCGGTGATTTGGCGGGTTGCGGGTCTCCACATTGTGAATGATTTAACCAAGAAATAAGAAACAGGAACGAGATAGGATGAACGGTAATGGTGGTGGTATGAGAGTAAGTAGCAAGTGAAGTTCAACGTTGAGAGTCCGTCCCACGGTCCCGAACTTCCGACTCCGCTCAAATGTCCGTTGCTGACTCATGAAGTTCAATGATGAATTCAGCGGGCTCATCGTTCAATTCTTGTTCTGGACGTCCACCGTGCTCCTCCTGCAACGTAACGATGTCTGGCAAACGGAGTGCAGAAGGTACTTCACGACTTCTGTTCTTTCCTGTACCCTTTTACCTCAATATTTGACAGGATATGCAGAATCCTCATCAGCCGCCAAACGGGCGAAGAGAGACAACGACGAGGAAGATTATACCGTCATGGGGAATGAGGACGATGCCATTCCGCCTTCACCGCCGGATACTTCACTTGTACCTAGAGGGGCTACAATTAACTTCAGCGCCCTTACACGAAAGCTCGCCGAGGCTAGGCGCGCAAAGGAGACAGAACCTGGTAATTTGTCGTCTCTCGAAGCCCACCGTCGGCAGCAAGACAGCCTTGTATCGCATATCTTTATGGACCAGGACTTCTCTTGGCTTCATTTGAAACCTGACCACGCTTCGCGGCCTCTGTGGATTAGTCCTGAAGATGGCCACATTATTCTGGAGGCCTTCTCGCCCATTGCTGAACAGGCACAGGATTTCTTAACTGCTATTAGTGAACCTGTTAGCAGGTGCGTAATATATGAAGGCGTAGTTACAGCCCCGTCCCAATGTCATTTGCAGACCGGCTTTCATTCACGAATACAAACTCACTTCGTACTCGTTGTACGCAGCGGTTTCAGTTGGACTGCAGACGGAGGATATTATTGAAGTCCGTGCGCTCTGCGCTTGATCCTTTTTTGACGCAAAGTACTGATAGTGTCAACACTTAAAAGGTTCTGAATCGTCTTTCCAAGGTAGGGTATGCCAAACCCAGGTTTAGAACTAGATTTAATCTTGCACCTCAAGGTCCCAGTACCCGAAAGCATCACATCATTTATTAGAGAGCGAACGCTAAGTTATGGGAAGGTCAAGCTCGTACTGAAACACAACAAGTATTTCGTGGAGTCTAGTCATCCTGAGACGCTTCAATTGCTCTTGAAGGACAAGATCATTCGCGAAGCTCGCTTGATTACTGCCCAGACCGACAACAGTATCAAAGCAGCCACATTCACGACGAGTAAAGCACCCGTGAAAGGAAATCTCACCATACCGGGGACTAAGGAGGCCGAAAGAAACAAGGATGATCCAATGAATGGTAGACCAGGTTCTGCCACAACTCGAAGTACTACGGATGCGGATCTTTTCACGTCTGTTGTGGGGGTTGAATCTGGTATGATCCTAGCGATGCGGACCGGCCCAATGCTCATCAGAACATTTATAGACGAGATTGACGAGGATGATGAGAATGTTCATGCTTTTGAAATTAACGATGCTAAGATAGACGTGAGTTTAAGTGCATTTACTTCATAACGCCCATCTCACTCTCCGCTACAGGACGTAAAGAGGCGATGCAATGAGCTAGAATACCCTATGCTCGAGGAGTATGACTTCCGCAATGATACTGTCAACGCGAACCTCGACATAGATCTGAAGCCTGCAACTGCTATCCGTCCTTACCAAGAAACCAGCTTGAGCAAGATGTTCGGAAACGGGTAACTGGCTTTCAGTTTCTGCTGTGACACTTTGTCTAAAATGCCCTCGTTTACAAGGCGTGCCCGATCCGGCATTATCGTCTTACCTTGTGGAGCCGGTAAGACCCTCGTAGGAATCACTGCCGCATGTACGATCAAGAAGTCTTGCCTCGTCCTCTGCACGTCCTCGTGAGTGTTCTAATGCGGTTAATGTCTCCACAGCTCATGTGACTTGATGTTCTCCGCAGTGTATCCGTTATGCAATGGAAGCAGCAATTTATGCTATGGTCAAATGTTACCGACCGTCAGATCGCTGTCTTCACTGCTGATCAAAAGGAAAAGGTAATGTCGGGACACATATTCTTAAACTGTCTTCTAACACTCTTTAACAGTTCGCGGGAGACAGTGGCATCGTGGTTTCGACTTATTCAATGGTGGCTAATACTCACAATCGATCGCATGAGTCGAAGAAGATGATGGAGTTCTTGACATCTCGTGAATGGGGGTTTATCTTGCTCGATGAAGTCCATGTCGTTCCCGCGGCGATGTTCCGTAGGGTTGTGACCACCATCAAGGCGCACTCTAAGCTTGGTCTTACAGGTATGTTAGTCTACAACTTCGGCAAACATCCAATCGGTTAATGCGGGTTCGTCCAGCGACGCTTGTTCGAGAGGACGACAAAATTGCCGACCTAAATTATATGATTGGACCAAAGCTGTACGAGGCAAATTGGATGTAAGGACTTCCTTAGCCATCGTCATGAACATCATCTCCTGATCTTTAATCTATGTCCATCATCCAGGGACTTAGCTGCGAAAGGGCACATCGCAAACGTTCAGGTACTACTACTAATTTTATCTCCTGGACCGTATCTGTGGCTAAACATAGCCTTTTCAGTGCGCCGAAGTTTGGTGCCCAATGACACCAGAGTTCTACCGCGAATATCTGGGGGAACCGTCGAGAAAACGCATGTTGCTGTACTGCATGAATCCGAACAAGTTCCAAGCATGCCAATTCCTTATCAAGTACCATGAGGACAGGGGGGATAAGGTCATCGTATTTTCTGACAACGTGTTCGCTTTGGAGGTACTGTTTTCTGACTCCGACGTTGGAGTAAATTTAACGTTCGTCGATTGCAGGCCTACGCGAAACGTCTTGGCAAGCCCTTCATCCATGGAGGCACTGGTCAGGTGGAACGTATGAGGGTGCTCTCGTTTTTCCAGCATGACCCCAAAGTCAATACGATTTTTCTATCCAAGGTAAACGTTTGGATCTTTATGTCGATACTCGACCACGCTAAATCTTTGAATGACTCCTAAACGGTAGGTCGGAGATACCTCGATCGACTTACCAGAAGCAACCTGCCTCATCCAAATATCGTCTCACTTCGGTTCCCGTCGTCAGGAAGCACAAAGACTGGGTATGTACCTTTGTTCTACAATTTAAGTGCTTACAGCCGAGACCGCCTCCTTGATAGGCCGCATCCTGCGCGCTAAGCGACGAAATGATGAAGGCTTCAACGCTTTTTTCTATTCACTGGTATCCAAAGACACCCAGGAAATGTTCTATAGCACGAAGCGCCAACAGTTTTTGATCGACCAAGGCTATGCTTTCAAAGTGATTACTCACCTGGACGGTCTAGAAAATCTTCCCGACCTTGTTTACAAAACCCGAGACGAACAGATCGAACTTCTCCAATCTGTTCTTCTTGCCAACGAAAGCGAAGCTGACCCGGGGACCGATGTCCGTGCTGGAGAAGGCGACCTGGCTGGGACTATCACCTCCAAGGATTTCGGGCCATTAAAGTTCCCGGCTGCCCAAAGGACGACAGGATCGCTCACGGCCCTGAGTGGCGCCCAACATATGTCGTACGTTGAGCAGAACAAAGCGGCAAACAAAAATTTAGCTCGCAGTGAGCCTGCCCCTCGACACAAGCTGTTCACAAAGCGGGAGAAAGAAAAGGCAGCCGCACGGAAAGCGGGTCGGAGCTGAATGTCGGGATATTCGGATACGCTACGGGTACCTCGTGTGGCGGAGTCCGAGTCGTGGCCAATTTAGGCCTACATAATGAATCTTTTTTGGACATGCGCCGAGATGTGGTCTGGAGCTTAAGAGATGTCGTGGACAGCAACTGGAGTCCCAGCAGGTAGATGCTCATGTCGTCTATGATAGGAGGTGAAGACATTCGGAGGGCATTGAATTCTGAGACAAACGAACTGGTCGTGAATGGCCTAGAAAGGAAATGGAGGAAAAACAGGGGTGCCAATGAACCAGACTAGGGCGTAAAGCATAATACGTTGGTCCAGCCAAGTGGGGAAAGGTTAGGAATATGTGCAGTGCAGGTTTGAAGGTGTGCAGGCGACACCGGGCAGGCGTCCTGGACATGCAAGGACATGCAGTGGAAGCGTTCAGGGTCCTGAGGGCTTCTCATGGAGAAGCATCCCCCGATCGTAGATCCCAAACAGGGCGTGGCTAGATTCGATCGTCCCGATTGTGATTCTTTCAGAGACCTTTTATATGCCTAGTGTTGCCCCGTAAACAACTTTTCGCTCCCTCCGCATCTCTCGGTCTGCAAAATCCTCTTTCTGACAATGTCCTCAAAGCGCGGCCGAAAAAGGAATGACAATCTTCCACCTAATCGCGCTCGGGATGTTCAGAGGGCTTTTCGTGCTCGACGCGCTGCCCATCTGCTGGTACGTGATATGAACTCCTCGATGTGAAATTGCTTTAATTTTGTAATCGGTAATCTTTGCAAATAGGCTTTGGAGCAACGACTTTCGGAGCTTGAGGGAGAGAATGCCCAACTCAGAAAGATGGTGGGCTGGCCACCCGACGATCGTCCGCCACTGGGCAAAGGCCCCACGGGTAAGGACAAACCCAAGTCAATTGACGACGGAGCTGTCCATCCTCTGGATTTCTTTTCTAGCCGCGATTCCGAGTCGTCGGCAGCCGACTCGTCGTCGACACGTACAGGCTCCCTTTCCCCCGCCGCCGTAACTACAACCTCGTCTTCGCGTGCGATGCAGGTCATTGACCCGGAGACTTGGGAAAACGCACTAACTATGAGCGACCATCCTGATCACGATGATGACCATCCGAATATCGCCAGTTCCTCTGAGCCTAGTTATCACCTCACATCTATGACTGCTCCTGTTTCCACCAAACCATTATACCCATCGTATGGAAACTCACTACCTTCATCCCTGCCTTCGTCGTCGCGAACTTCTGTCCCGCCCTCCAGCCATATGTACATGGGTTCCCCAGCCAGCTACTCTCACTCCAGCGAGCGACATCTTGGGAGCTCTTACAGCAGTCCAAGCTTCGTCATGCGGGGTGGCGAAATACGGGACGAGCCCCCGCGACAACATTATTCTTATTCCCAGTCGTCTTACCACAGTCACGATCCCAACATGCACACCCAGACGCCTCCGCCTCCATCCTCCACACCTACACACCCGCACAACCATCTGCAACACCGGGAACAGCCTATTCCGTTCGTCCATCGTCGCGCCCTTACGGAGCAATATTCAATTGGGCAAGTTTTCCCCCACCTTCCCAATCCTGCACAACTGCAACAAAATTTCCGGCAATCCGATTTGCACCGCATGCACGACGGCGGTGAGCCGCAACAACAATCACAGCAGCAGCAGTCCTATAGAGCCATGGCTTACGGACCTGATGGCCGTATCAATTCCATGCCTTGACGGCTCATCAATTCCATGCCTTGACGGCTCGTCCATTTGTCTTCATACCGTCAGTAATCCAGCTTAATCTTACCACACAAGATCTCAAGCAGAGACGACTTAATCCGAATGTATCACTAATGTAACTTCTAACCACGGCTATAGTATATCATATACCTAGAAATGTACCAATGAGAACCCATGCATCTTAACTGTATTTGTGTGGGATAATATGTAAATGCCATTCTTATCGGTTTCGTATCATTTAATGGGAGCTGGAGACAGTTGCTGGGCGAAGGTTGGTTTTGAAATCTTTCGATGATGTGGAGGGGAGGATGGCGTCGACAGATACCGTAAGAACACCCAGTGGTCATCAGCAATCGTCAACCCCTGTCCTGTAGAGAAAACTGCCGGCACCTTTGTTTTGATGTTTTATGATAGATCCTGATAGATCCAAAAAATATCTCCAATCAATCAATCAGCACATACATATAGTCAGTATTAGACACTCATACTAAAAACTCAAATTTCAACTCCCTCCTCTTTGATGTCAAGATTACACCAGTCGACCGTTCCATCCGGACCGTATTTCTTTTCCAGCCATTCGTTTGCGCTTTTAAAGTGGTTGTTTCCGCGAAATCCACGGTCCACAGACAATGGTGACGGGTGCTGATTGGGGATCCACGTCTTATCAGGGCAACACTGGATATCATATGCACATTTTTACTCACGGAGCTTGTAAGAATTAGATGCTTTCCCTGGTTACCATAAGTTATGCCGACTGGGTCAGATATCTCAAACGGAACAATTCGGGCTTGGACGGACAGACCTCACTCAACTTTGCGACTCGTTTGGCTGCCCAAGCCCCCCAGGCAAGAAAAACCACTCCTCGGCCGAAGCCGCTGCCTTGGGATCCTCCCCCTGCAGTTGGAAGATTCGCGCCTCCATATTTATCCACCACATCAACAACCTTATCGGTGAACTGCTCCCAACCTTTGTTCGAATGCGATCCTGCATCCCCAGCACGGACAGTGAGACATGTGTTCAATAACAGAACACCGTTGGCTGCCCATGCTGAGAGATTGCTGAAGGAATGATGTCACGAAGTTAACAAAACGATTCGTATTTGACCTGTGTGTAAAATAGTACTGACCCATGATTAGGTTCCTCGAACTCCGGATACTCGGCCTTCAGTTCAGTGAAGATCTTCGAATCGAAACTCAGCGAATCGCAACCATAAACCAGAAATAAATTTGGGACCGACGTTTCTGAGTGAAGGTGGGACCGGTACACCGGTTGGAACGGAGAAGCAAAGTCCTTGATGCAAATGCGATTGTAACGCCGTCACCCCGTTTTCGATTGACGAGTGGCTACTTACCATGCGCTTGTCCCTTTCCATGGTAAGGGTCTGTGCAGAATGAATGAAGTTTCAGTTCCATGGGGAGGGGACATGGGGGTCCGTTCCGGTAAAGCGATACTCACCCTGACCCAATATAACCACTTTCACTTTGCCCAAAGGCGTGTTCGACCACGCATAAATGTTCCTCGCTATAAAAGGGCCTCATGGGCTCATGAAGATATCAAGTTGGAATGGGCAATTATCTTACGTGCTGGGTATACTTTGAGTGTTGCCGCGCTGTCATCTGGTCCGCGTACGCCTTCCTCCCACAGAAATTTCTTCAGGGAGATGAAGTAAGGCTTCCGAATTTCATCTTTAAGGACTTTTAGCCTGGATACATGGGGTTAACAAGGCAATAATATGTTGGATGAGCAGTTCGAATATGATTCAGCATCACTCACCAGCTTTTGCCCATTACTTCGCATTCAAGCCTCAAAAGCCTCCTTTCGTCAGGTGTCAACGACTCTTGATAGGATTTCAAAGAGAAAGGAATAGAGTTAAGCTTTTGGAGACCAAAAGGCTTTGGTCGACTCATCATGTTGGACGATGAATTAGAGCCTGAACCAGATGCAGTTATTTTCACTTTCTTCGTAGAACGATCCGTGTCCGTTGCGGTCTTTCCCTGCGAGCCAGTGTACATGTCCAAAAGAGTGCGCTGGCGCTTAACACCGTTTCCCGTGGCCACAGTGGCTCTCGAGGCAGTGGTAGTTGAAGGGCTGAAAGACGGTCCTTTGTCTTCTTTTGAGGCAGTAGCGCGGGAATTTTCGATATCTTCGAAGTATACGGTGTGTTCCATGGTCCGCGACGGTATAATGGGAAGAGAAGCGCGAGTTTGTGACGCGTCAATGGCAACTTAACGCGGTCAATTATTTACGAAAGTGGTGAGCGCTCGGCCACATCACGATCTAGATCTGCTGAGTATGTAATAAGCTTCAGGTTTAAATATGTCCACATACTGTATAATGCACGTGATTAAGGGTGTCTCGCCATTTCAATTTGAATCATCTGTGAATTCAAGTTGCTTTAGCCCTCCTAAACCTTCCCAACGGACCTTCGAAAAACCTTCAAACTGCCTCGGTCACGGTCATCTCCATCCCCCCCAGCGTGCAGTGGGGCTACAGCACGCGGTGACGCTGGCGCACGACGGACAGCACACAATGGACGAGCAGTTAGGCAGAGACAAAATTCGAGCAGTAGCAGCAATATGACTGCTCGCACTCAACATGTCTCTGCTGCCGGGCAGTTAGACTGGAGTACGAGCTATCAAGCAGGGTCATCAAGGTATGCTGGCCTCGAGGTGTAGTCTCTTGTTGTCTCGTTCATCCTTGAAATTTCCTCTAGCTCCGCGTCCAGGAATAGCGATGATGACTCTGAGACGGAAGATGAACAAGTCCACGCGTTTCGTGGTCGGGCTTTCTCCTCGCATAAATGCGTCAAATTAGCGCCTAGAGACGACGGCAAGGCGATGTCGTCAACACTGCGCCACCGTCCGAGCCCGCACACTGGGTCCTCAGGCGACTCAGGGAGTGGGTCCACTTTACGGAGTCCTCGAGCTGCTCCTTTCACTCGGTCGCGTTCTCCGGCTGTTGTCAGGCCTTCGAGTGCCCGCAACACTTCGACAAGGAGATATTTGTCACCTGCTGTTACGCGATCATCGCGCCGGACTCTGATACCTGGACCAGTTACCTTCTTCCCTGCTGTTCTTGAATTTCGTGTCCCATTACGTCCAACCTCATGGACTTGGACATTCTCTGCCGACTTTCGAAAGTGCGCCGAATCTCATATCCTTCTTGGAGCCATACTTTATGCAACCTTCACAATATCCGATCTTCCGGACGTAAAACCGCTCAACGCGGAGACCAATAGATGGATTGTAAAGGGTGCGTTGGCTCTCCTTTCATATGTAGATTGTTTGACTTAATGGCATGGCTTGTTAGAGCTTCTCATGCTCAGCGCCGCCGTTGTTCTGTATAGCTTATGGACTCACAGTACACTCTATCATTCCCAGAAAATACCCTCGAGCTCGACTCAGTCAATATCATCATCATCATATTCTTCCCAATCCACACAGTTATCTCCCTCTTCTGCTCGTTTTGCCGATCATAAGGAACTGCGACGCAACATTGCCCCTTCAGCCTCGCCGAACTCAGATTTCGGTTTCATCTGGATGTCTGTTCCAAAAAACTACAGGTATGCCCCGTTTCTTCCAATATCTGCTGGTCTGATCAGCAAACAGAGAGTCGCATGACGATGGAATATTCACGGGCCTACTACTAGGTCCTCTCATTGCGTCCGGTCTGCTTGTTTCTTCTCTGCGCTCTTCAATGGGCATATCGTCCATTAGCAGTCTTCTCCCTGAAGGATGGCGAATAGAAGCTCCGGTAGAGCTGCACAACTCTCGAAAGGCATATACCGCTCTCGACGCACTTGTCTGGTCGCGCTATAGTCTAGTGGACCTGGCGACATTCTGCTCCACCATCTTACTGGTGCATGTTTTAGCCTCTTGGTGGCTAGAATCAAGATATGTCAGGCGCGGAGATATAAAAGAAGGTGAAAGAGCATCAGTTCCCCGGAGCGAAGGCTGGAGGTCTTGGTACTACATTGTATTTACGCTTAGTGTAAGCATCGGGGCTGTGGGTCTTAAGGCTTTGCTGTGGCACCAAGAATACAAAATCTGGCAACGTCAGTGATACTGCATTTCTCTTTATAGTGGGGTCGTACTGACCATACCATAGATCTCAGCTATCTAGAAATACTCTATAGTGCATTATTCTTTCAATTTACCCTTTATGTCGCCATTCGCCTGGCGCACCGGGGCTTCACCCTGGGAGAACTGGGTCTGGTTTGCTTTGGTGGTACTGCCCTGAGCACGGAGTTCTTAAATATAACGATTGCCAGAGTACGAGGTTCCACCAGTCTATCTTCGTTCTCCGATGACCTCTAGAATGCTATAGATATGGCCCGTGACAACACCTTTTATCAAAACGTACCGTCTCCCCACACCTTTACTCATATTTCAAATGGCTTTGATCGTCGGCTCATTCCTGACTGGATTCCTCCTTTCGCCATGTCTAGTCCTCTCACGCCACGTCGCTCAACGTCCCCTTCGTCGTTTGCGTTTCCCCAAGGAAATGCAACGTAACCGGCGATACCTCGCCCTTGGATTCTTTGTTGGAACTATCATCATCGTAGGTGGTCTCATAGGAATGTGGACCCGTTGGTGTCTGGTCAAACGAGATCCTTGGCTTTGGGTCATATTTTGGATCCTAGAGGGCAAGCATAAATGGACTCGACCAGCCTTGTTGGCTTACTGGGGGTCTCTGGGCTGCCTGAGTGTCGCAGGGTGGAACCGCCAGCTAGCAAGGTCGAGGCGATATTGGCCTAGAAACTCCACTGGCGAGAACCTTATCGTACCAGGAGTGCTTGATACGTCAGCTCCAAAAGCTGTCGATCCGGTTACAGGATCGCCCGCCCCGGCTTCACCGACAACTTCGGGTGGTGGAAATGGTAGTGCCTTGGGAAAAGGTATGACGTTCCCGGCTCTACCTGCCTTGCCAAACCTCCCGAATGGGGCGAATATGTCGAACGTCGCGACAGATCTGTTAGATGCTGCGAATAAGCATGTGCCTACGTTGGGACTGAATGCAAGGCGCAAGTTCTTCCACGCACTCGCCGTTGTCATGTTCATACCGGGCGTAGCTGTTGATGTAAGTGGTTTTTCCCTGACCGATCGAACCAGATGGTAATGGTATATAGCCCGCGTTCACGCATCTGTCATTCAGTGCTGCTTTCGCGTTGTTTACGTTTACGGAATATGTTCGATATTTCGCTATCTATCCTTTCGGGGCCATGGTCCATCTGTTCATGAACGAATTCTTGGATCATCGGGATCGCGGAACAGCCATCCTTTCGCACTTCTACTTGTTGACGGGGTGTGCGGGATCAGTTTGGCTTGAAGGGTTGGTTCCATTGTCCCTTGCACGTTTCGATGCTGACAACGTTCTAGGCCATCTTTGTTGCTTCAGTTCACTGGTATTCTGACCCTTGGAGTCGGAGATGCAATGGTACGTTACTCCATCCAAAACTCACGTAGGGTTGACCGATATGTCGGAACAGGCATCTATCGTTGGAAAGCGCGTTGGACTTCATCGATGGTCGCCTACTACGTCTAAGACGCTCGAAGGCAGCGTCGCGTTCACGGTGTCAATTGTTGCTTGCGCTTGGGTTCTACGTCTATGTGGACTTGTTGGCGGATTTTCAGTGAGATCATTTTTGTTTTTCGATACGGATTCCTTGCTGATCTGACTCATTTCAGACATTTCGCTACACATTGGTCGTCAGTATCTCGTCGGTGTTGGAGGCATTGTCCGATCAGAACGACAATTTAACGCTACCATTATTCATGTGGAGCATGCTGGTTCTTGCCGACGTGTAGCTTGCATAGTAGGCAATACTAATTGTTTAATTGGATATCGATGGAAAGCGCCTCCTTTCGAAATTGAAAATGTGATGTGTGCATGTCTGTGCCTGATGAGGGCTGGAACCGATAATCTACGCGCAACATGACATCATAGTTTCCACGCCCGCGAAATGCCGATGTAGAGGTGGGAGTCAACCCAAGGTCCAACCATTACGATTCCCTCTTCCAAGTTACTCGGTGGATATAGCTTTTCTGCTTTCAGTACTGGGCTGCGCACGTCTTTCTTTCTGCTCTCATGTTCGGTACCCGATACCGGCTGCCACTTAAACCAAACGTTGGCCCCCGACCACGAACACGCATCTACTTCCAAGGCGTAATTCATCCATGACTGCCGAGGGAGAAGGGTCTTTATCTTCGTCTCTAGAACGCCATCTTGAAGACTTGCTGGAGAACTCTACAGCTGCTTCTCAAGCATTTGCCACCCCACAAGTTACCCCCGTAGGGTCATCAAAGCGGCCTCTGCGCAAATCATCTAGACCATCAACTGCCCCCGCGAAGGAGGAGACACCGTTACTTCCATCATCTTTACCATTTCAGATGATAACTGCCGAAGAATTATCTGGGAATTTGTTGGACTCCGGAGGTATAAGCCAATTGCAAACCGTAGACGAAGACGAGATTGATATGACGTCTAACACGAGTCTTGGTATGGCTTTGCATTAGCATTTTCATCTACACCTAACACTTTGCCTCATATTCAGGAAATATCTCATCACTTTTTGACACCATTGGCGGTGAATATGTCCCCACGTCCCAGACAGAATCATCTAACCAGTCTGCCAACGATTGGGCAACTTTTATCAGCGCTTATGCATCAGGACGTTGGGATCCACATCGAACACCCAATCCTCCTCGATCTCATGTCACTGTGTCAACTCACTCTGGCTTATCTCTCATCACGGAGCCACCGACATCGGCCCCCATTGGAACACATTCCCTCGAAGCAGATACCTATCAAGACCCATCCCTCGCGAATATCGCGCCTGGAAATCTTATGAGAATACGGTCAGACGCGCAAGATATCCACCTCCCTGCCGAACATGAGAATGAAAGCACGCCGCCAAAGGTAGTAAACTTGTCTTCCGAGACACCTCCATGGAAGCCTCCAGCGTCGTCTTCCTCGTCTTTGTCATTCAGACGCTTTCATTCCACAGCACCGATCAACCTTCCAATACCATCTCACCGCATGCGGAACTCCTTTTCGACCTCGTCCGCCCCTCCCCCATCATCGGGAGAAGTGCAGCCGTCATCCTCTAATACGCCACATTCCAATACGGAAGTGCAAACCACCGTTGCAACTCTGCGTTGGGCCGCTGCCCGCGTCGACATCTCACCGCTTGCGCTTCCCTCTCCGGAACATGAGCTTACTGACCCCATGCGTGGCGTTACCGCTATCGTTCCCGGTTCCTATCCACCCGATGTTGATCACTCCGCCAATGACCCATTGACACCTGGAGGCACTCGCAAACTGCGTCTGACAAGCTTCTGGCGTGGCACCACGGATGTTGAAATGGATGCTGCAACACATAGCAGTGCACCATCCCGACTCACAACTCTCGTGAATGATTCCCCAGAATCCTCTCAAGACACGTCTCCCGATTCTGTATATGTTGTTCCTGATCACATCCGCTCCCACCATAAGATTGAGGCAGCTGTTCCACCTGCCACCGCTCCACCAGGGGCACATTATGGTGATGAAATGCTGTCTGATGATTACTTTGGTGCTGCCGCGGTTGAGCAACCGCAAGTCAATGCAAAATCTCCGCGTACCAACGAAGTCGTGGTAGCACCAGTAGCTCACCGTGCCTCTAGTGAGATGGGGATGATGTCCGTGCCGGCACTTCCGAGAAGGGTTTGCTTGACGCGGCAGATGTCATCTCCACTTCCGGTACCGTCACCTCGTGAACCAAGGATCGGTGGGCGTGTGTCCTCTGAGGGTATCACATCCATGAAGGCTGGGCGGGCGGCGAAGGAGGAGCAAATGTTTGCTGAGCTTGGTTATCTTGCCCCACCTAACCCTCCAGATGAGCTCGAGCGCCGACGCGCATTGTACAAGTGCGCCTGTCAAACTCAATTTCATAAAGCCTCTTTAATTTTATTGTAGATTTAATATCTGGAATACTGGCCCAGATCTCAATTTTGACCGCATAGCACATCTGGCAAAGCTAGTGTTCAGCACGAAAGGCGTGGTGATATCTTTAATTGATGGCAATGAGCAGTAAGCAGCGCGCAGCTTGCTATGTACATTCTCTCGGTATTGAGCACGCTCGTTCATTTGTTTCGTCGCGACATCTAGGTGGTTCAAATCTGAATGTATACTTTATCGTTATTTTCTGTGCCATTTGGCGGGTGCTAATCATATTTTTTGAACTGCAGGGGGAGTGAAGACGGCGAGCTGTGCTAGGATACACTCATTTTGCGCCCATGCGATATTGCAGCGGTATGTGTAGCTTATTCATAACATTGAACTATCTCATTGGATGGCAAATTCGGCAGAGGCGACGAACCTATGGTCGTTTTGGATACCCATTTGGACTGGAGATTTGCAAAGAATGTGCGCATCGCGGAATTTCCACACTCTTTGCTTTGTTCAACGTTGATATAATAGCCACATGTCACGGGCCCTCCACATCTACGATTCTATGCAGGTGCACCGTTACGGACTTCGGATGGATTCAACCTAGGAACGTATGTACCTATGAAACCTACCGTTTCCGAGGTTTCATTCAACTTGATTGCCTCCATATCAGGCTGGCTGTTATTGATGACTCCCCGCGAGATGACTTCTCGCCCCGCCAAAAGCACACGCTCAAAGAATTTGCGGTTCGTTTTGCACAGGCAATTTTACCGTATTCTGTGCTCATACCCTTGTAGGCGATTGCCATGCGTGAAATGGAGCTTTGGAGGGACAAGGTAAATCGACCCCCTGAATAAAACATTGTCGCACTTATTGAATGGACCAATCCAGATTCAGCTACGAATCCGGGACCGGATACAGAACTCGGTAAGTGTCCTTGTTGAACCCACATCATATCTCTGACGACTTTGTTAGATGGAACAATTTAGTCGAGAATGCCTCGAGATCGACACGGAAGGACCCATAAACAAGAAAGATGATCGTCTAGACCTCGTTGTAGGTTCCTCGATGGATAGGGTCTACGACAGAGCTGCCAAACTGGTCAAGCGGACCCTTGACGTGGAAGGCGTCATCGTGATGGACGTCTCGCACTGTGAAGTCCTGGAATCAATGAACGCGGAAGGTGCTGTGTCGGTGATCATGCACTATGGGGATCCGCAAATGGAGGCAGCACAAAAACAGCTCTCATCAGAGGAATATCACAGAATCGATGCCTTTTTCGCGAAGCATCCCGACGGCAAAATCTCAGAAGGAATTATTCCGCAGAGCTTTCGGCCATTCCTGCCGACCCATATTCAGTATGCATTAAGTAAGTTTCCCTTTCTCGTGCATTCGATGATGTCGCTGACTGGTTGCTTGGTATCTTCCAGCTGTGCCGATATACAACATCGATAAAAGACCATTCGCACTTCTCTGTGCCTACAACGTATCTGACCACACGAAGCGATACGTAAGAAAAGTGCACGAGTTGTTCTGCATTTTGTCTAACCATTTCTTTTAGTTGGAAGGCCATGAGTTATCATACCTCCGAGCAATAGGTTATTGCCATTCCGCCGTCCCACATGCAGACTTTGCTCATTCGTAACATTAGGTGTTATCATCTTGTCTGCTGTTTTAAAACGCCGTATGATCCTTGCCGACAAGGCGAAGAGTCTGTTCATCTCCAAGTGAGTTATACTTTCTTATGCTTTGATGTTCGAATCCACTAACACCATTTAAACGCAGCATATCGCATGAGCTTCGCACTCCTCTCCACGGAGTTCGTCGAGCCTTCTTCTACTTATATACAAGCCATCTAACCGATATCGTAGATTCTCGCTGCAGCCGAGCTTTTGAGTGAAAGCCACTTAAGCCATTCCCAGCTTTCTTTCCTTCAAACAGTACAAGCTTGTGGGAACTCCTTAGTAGAAACCGTGAACCATGTTCTGGACTTTACCAAGTTGAGCGGGAACTCGAAAGCAGGAGGTGTCGAAAATGTGATCGTATCGTCAAAGTCAGTTTCCGTCGCATTCACTCCACTGTATTCACTGAAGCAGGCTTTGCAGGGTTGATTTGATGCAGCTTGTCGAAGAAGCAGTGGATGGCTGCTGGATTGGCCACCGTGCTCGCGCGGCGATAATGGGTGATTCCGCTATCGGAAGTGTTTATTCACCTCCAAAAGAAGATCAAGATTTAAATACAGTCGAGACGGTTATCGATATCGGATATCGTAAGGAGGTAAGTAAATGCCGCATACAATAGTGATGGTTACTCATGGCATTCTAGGGCTGGACCATCAAGTGCGAAAAGGGTGGTATTCGCCGCGTGCTCATGAATGTTTTTGGGAACAGTCTGAAATTTACAACTGTACGATTCCAAGTTGTGCTTGAGCTCTAAAGCTTCTCATGATAGTACCAGGATGGTTATGTTCACGTCATTCTGCGCCAGCTTCCTCACAATGACGACGACCCTCCGAACAAGATTAAGATCGAACTTGCTGTTCTTGACACCGGCAAGGTTAGTGGATGGATTCATTTTTTATGCCTGTTTGATCTTCACACCGTACAGGGTATCAGCCAGAACTTTTTGAAGGTAAGCGTAGTACGTGCCGTTCTCTTGAAAATACTTATGCTGGGTCCAAGAACCAACTGTTTCACCCGTTTTCGCAAGAAAACCCCCTACAAACGGGCACAGGCCTCGGTTTGGCCATTGTGAACAGCATTGTTACTTCCGAAAGTGTCGGTGGCAAAGTCGAAGTGTGGAGTGAGGAAGGTGTTGGCACGGAAATTAAAGTTACCTTCACTGCAGAAACACTCGACGAAGAAGGTGGCTCATCAGCAGAAATGGAGCCCTCGAAGATGATTGGCACTGCCACACTTCCAACGGTCTCCCTCGTTGGGTTTGATATACCGCACAAAGGCGTCAACCTTCTCAAGAGAGTTCTACAAACATACCTTACCTCGTGGTGGGGGTTCGAAGTTCAGTCTGGTCCAATATATGGGGATATAGTAATCCTCAACGAAGATCCTTCTCTCGTCCGCGAAGCCACGCAGCGACATGATACTAGTCGCCCATTCATCATCTTCTCGGCGGCTCGCGGAAGTCCTAATATAATGGCCATCGCAAGTGACTATGAGTGCATTGGTGGATTTTGTCGCATCCTCTTCAAGCCCGGGGGTCCATCACGGCTCAAGGCTGTCCTCGATTTGTGCCTCCACGCTCTTAAAATCGGATCCAGGTCACGAGATCCTTCCCCCATGGCCAACGACGACCATGGAATTTCGCCTTTGGCTGGTAATACGGCATTTGCTGGCGCTGCTATTCCGCGGCGCAACTCCGATCACCAAGATAACCATCATCGGTCTCGTCAACATTCCCATCGGCCTCCAATGTCTCACCGGTCGACGACGGCACACCCGACGTCCACGTCTTGGCGGGTCCTGTCACCGCCAAATGAAGCCACCAAAATCCCTGAAACAGATACGGCTTCACCGACGATATCCATCGGACAAGGAGGCTCCCTTCTCAAGTCTTCGGTCCGTATTTTTGATGGTCCTAAGGACCGATTTCGAGTGTTAGTCGTTGAAGACAATAGTATCCTGAGAAGTTTACTGTAAGCCATATTGTACCTGCGGTCGATCTTACCCTCTGATTTATTCCTAGAATCAAATGGCTCTCACAAAAGGCACGTTTTGTCAAGACTGAATATTGATACCCAAAACCGATATAATTGTTTCTAGGGCTATGACTACCGGGAGGCAGTCGATGGACGTGACGGCGTCACTCTTTACGACACCGATGGTCCATTTGAGTAAGTCATCAACCCTGGGGCCTAGTACTTACATCTAATGTCAGACCCAGCGTTGTGCTTCTGGATCTTTCGATGCCTGTTCTTGATGGTAAGCATTGCATGCGTCGCGTTCCTGCTTATTTTGCCTCACGATCAACCCAGGCGTTGCAGCCACGAGAGAGATACGGAAGTTGGAAGCCGGGCGTATTAAGTCAGGAGACTCGACGGACGATTCACCAGGCCCCACTCGTATCCTAGCGCTCACGGGCATGTCGTCTCTCGAAGATAAGCGTCGAGCTTTCGAGGCTGGCGTTGACGGCTAGTAAGTTCCAACCTTAAAAAATGTTTCAATCCCTGAACTTGCCTCTCAAGCCTGGTGAAGCCGGTCGCTTTCAGGACCCTCGACGATATGTTCCGCAAACTAGGAGTTGCATAATACTGACCTCTTCATATTCGGCACGTTCGAAATAAGGAAGGTGTTTCCCGATCTTCGACTCGCTCTTTTATCTTTCCTCATTGTATCTAGAATATGCATACGTATTGCGGCGCTCCTTAATGACCAACTCTGTCTGCCTATTCATTTGCTGTTTCGTCCACTCTCTTCTTCTCTGAGGCAATCCTTGTCTTTGTAGCAATACCATCGGCCTCATTCCTGCTGGACCGCATCCACGCTCTCCACACTTTCGTCCGTAGACCAATTACCACATTTTATAACAGGGCTTTATAAACGAAGGGCATGTTCAGCATGAAGTGCATCAGCGCTATATGTACAAAATTCGAAGAAATGTGTGGTTATGCGAACCAGAAGTTCACCGTGCGTGGCGGGCAGTAATATGACCGTCCTTTTTCTACAAATACAACTTTTATTGTGCTACTTTCCTCCGCCTCTCTCTTTCACACCAACAGTGACATATACGCCACATGCCGCAACAGCATTAGATCGAAAGTTTGTTTTGTATGAAGTCAATCAGATGTCAGGCTCGTCCTTCTCGCGTTGTGCCCGCTCCCGGTGTTGCCTCAACAGGCGGTCCAGCGCGGCCTTCTGTCCGACCTCAAGCTCGCCAGACTTGATGCCTGAGTGGTACACACGAAGGAGGGAATCGACATCGTCCATAGATTGTGTACGAACATCCGCGAGCTCCTTGATTTTATTGGTGGCATCCTTAATCTAGAGAAGATGCCCGAACGGTTAATAATCGTAACTGTATGTCAAAGTGAAGGAGAAATCAGAACAAACCTCCTCGTCGGTCAGCTTGAGACCAAGCTGCTCCACACGCGACTTGACAGCATTCCAGCCAGTGAGGCGGTGCCTGGTTAATATGTTAGGAACAGGTTGAACCACAACGATGACAACTCACCCGATGGAGACGTATCTCGTCAGTCCGAAGTCTTCAGGCTTGAGGATCTCATAAGTGCTGGGATTGTTTAAGATGGCCTTGGCATGTATACCAGCCTTGTGCGTGAATGCACAGTATCCGCTGTATATAATAAGGACACGTGTCAAATTGGAGAAGGAAAGAAGGCGGGAAAGACTACGAACGTGATAGGGTTCATGAAAGGGATGTTGACCTCGACGGCCTCGGCGACAAGATTCTCAATTTCACGGAGCATGGGAAGATTGTACTTGGACTTGACGTATTCCGGGTTTGCGGCGTATAGACAGGCGATGAGGCCTCCTAGGGGCGTAATCCCGACACGTTCGCCGATACCAAGGACAGCTGATATGCATTTACATCAGTTCTCAGTAGACAACATGTAATTGATCCTTCGACATACATGTGTCAATGTGTGTGGCACCAGCTTCCAAGGCAGTGTAGGCATTTGCGATGGCTATATTATTTTATAAGCTAATTTGAATAGAAGAAGAGAGGATGGAAAACATACCCATGCCGGTATCGTTGTGCAGATGCAGTTCGATGTCACATCCAACGACACCTCTGAGGGTTCGTACCAGATCGTATACCTGTCTGGGGTTTGCGCAACCAACGGTGTCCGCAATTCCGACTCGGTTCACACCGATCTTGTCGACTGTTTGATAGATTGATAGCAGGTCGACGAGGTCCGAACGGAAGGAATCTTCTGAAGAGAATCGAACTTCGATGCCCTTGGACTTCACGAATTCAATAACCTCGATCGCGGTCTTAGTGATGTAGGCCATATCCTTTCCATGCGAAAATTCGCGAAGGAAGGAGGAAGTACCAATGACGACGTCGACACCATCAACACCTTAGGACAAGGGGGGAAAAGGCTGAGAAACAATGGGAGTACAACGAAACACCAGTCACTAACCCGTTTCGACGGCTATCCGGGCATCGTCCATATGACACCGAATGTGCGTCAGGATTTTGGCCTTTAATCCAAGCTTGCAGATGGCCTCGCAGTCCGCCCGGGATTGTTCAGAGGCGACAGGGGATGTCAGCTCGATGTACTCCACACCAAAGGCATCGAGAGCCTTGGCGATGGCGATTTTGGTCTTGGTATCAAAGAAAGCGTTCGCGAACTGCTCTCCCTCTGTTGCGCAGTTATTGTAAGCGGCGGTGCCATTGACAACCCCACAAGGGGTAATAAGCAAGCGAGGAAGGGACACACACCTCTCAGCGTGCTCTCGATGATGTTAAAATTGGAGACGTTGGAAAGAAAGTCTGCGGCGCGGGGTGCATATGGGTTTCGCTGCTTTTCATGGGTGCCGTTCACCCTAGGTAATGTTGTTCCCCGCTTTCCATTGGTGTTCGTGAGGGGGACAGCAACCATCTCATCTGTAGGCAGAGAATCGCCGTTAACGTGAGGGCACATGGCAGATATGTTTTGTTCTAGTGTTGGGGAGATGGGAGGTGGGTTGAATGAATGGAAGATGTGTTACAGTTCTCTATAAAGTTTTCTGTAAATTTTTGGAGTGACCGAATCTGACTCGGAAGTTAGTTATGTGAGATCAGCCACGTGATCATCCACATTCGGCCGACCCAGTCGCCAGTGACAACGGTCCGGACAAATTCTCCTTGCTTCTCCTCAAGCTGTCACTACATACCAGTACTTATATTTGTTGATACAGTATGTTTTTTTCGCCAAAGGCGCCTCGTGAGTGAAACTCACAGAACATCAACCAGAAATTGCTTTATGTTCTTTTGATGTAAATTCCTGCCGATTTCATTGGTTGACGAGCAGTATGTAGCTGGCAGCCAATCACTGCAACGAAAATCAAAATCAATTGTACCTCTGGCCGCTAAAACTGTCTCCATGTTGACTCGAGCTCTGAAACATAGCAAGACTTTCTACTTCCGTCATTTATCCATTCATAACAAAGATTCAACTGCCTTCTAATGCGAAAGCAGTTGTTTAGCGCCGTCATTTTTTTGAAGAGGAACTCCAGGTACTATCAATATCATCAGCAGGAAGACACGCCCATCAGAGTCATCAAACTTGTTTCCGGAACAGCGCTCGAGTCAGTGCATCACTGCGAAGAATGAACTAGGCACAAGCCATAAGTTACGGCGATAGCTGACCACAGATATGGAGAAGGGCTTCAGGGGATTGCGTTGAAGCCTGATATGTTTCGCACAAGACTCGTGTCAGGAATTGTAGGAGGCCGTTCTCCTTGCAGAAGCCGGCGATCGGTGTTGGGCAGTCTCCGTCCAGTCTCAAGCTGAGAGAGTCGGTCATAGTCATACAGGTCTACAACTGCAAACAATGGGAACGCAAAGTATGATCATCGAAATCGATTTCTAAAAGATGAGGAAGTGATCTATCATCTACGTACCCAAGTCGAAAAGAAGACGGGGATAAATATTAGATGGCCAGTTGGAAGAATGCGTGCGACCAGATGCGGCGAAATGGCGACATGATGGCGTACATGGCTGAGATTCGAGACGCCCTACAGGGTCTACGAGCGGGGAAATTAGGAGTTTCACACCACCCTCCTCTCGCATCGTGTCTCATTGTGCACTGCTTCACAGTTCATGTCGCAGTACGGCATGGCACATCGGCGGCATTTATACGCTCCCCAATATCCACAGACAGTGCAAAATATTCGGGGAGGATAAGCTGACGGCGGTGTGAGAGCGGTCAAGTATGTTGGCACCGATGGCGGGAGGGACGCGATACTCTAAAAGCACCAATAAAGACAATTGCTCAGCAAACATGCCGCATAAGATATTTTTGCGTACGGATTCATCGACGAGCGTAGACAGATTTTTGCGATATAGTAAGGCAGTTCGGACGTTCATCGTTGACTTTTTCTTTTTCGCAGCGGGGGATGAGCCTGCGATGTTCAGGTTTCGTTTGTCAGAAATAGTTTGGCGGGCGCGTGCTTTGGCTGATTTTCCTCCTTCCTCGTCGTCCTCGCCAGCGAGAAGGGTTGGCTCTGCATAATTGGATCTCTTTGTCAGGAGTGAGCAAAGATGAGACGCATAATCGGCGAACACAGCGTACCTCAAGCTCGTCGAGATGTCGCTTTGTCCGCTTAGCAATGACTTCAGGCGTGAGCCCAACCGCGGCGTGGGTGTGTGCTTGCCGAGCATCTGCTAGCGGGTTGAGAACCGATCTCCTGGAGGGCAGGCGAATGGCAAACCGTACGATGTTCTCTTGTTTTCTTTGGTGGCATCTCGATCGGCCGAGAGAAATAATACGCAATGAGGCAAGAAGGATGACCTGAGCACGCAATCGCCTCGACTCACTTGCACAATTTATCAACAACAAACTATAGTCGTACACGTCGAACGCCCATCATTCTCCACCTTGTCAATACCAAGAACGATCCCAGAAGCCTCACGGCGACATACTAGCTTTTCTGTTACCAAATGGCACCGTCAATCGACCCCAAAGTGTCGTCTGAACGACCCATTCACGACCTGCCTACCCCAGAACCCGAGTCGCCAATGAGGCCACGGAAACCTTACAGGTTTTCGACCTTGTGCGCAACCGTGGAGAACCCAGACATGAAAGATCAGTACGGAAGCAGCTCCGTGCCAATTTACCAGACTTCCACCTTTAAAGGGATTGGCAACGAGTACGATTACTCGAGGAGTGGGAATCCGACCCGTAGCCATCTCGGTACGTCAGCAGCCATGCTCTAATTGAGTTCTGTTAATACGATCCCTGGCCTTAGAACACCACATTGCCAAAATCTCCTCGGCGGACCATGCATTTGTCGTCTCATCTGGCATGGCGGCACTTGACGTTATCTTACGAATTCTCAAGCCTGGCGACGAAATCATCGCAGGCGACGACCTTTACGGCGGAACGAACCGTCTACTTACATACATTCGCACTCATGTCGGCGTCTTGGTGCACCATGTTGACACTACGAACCCGGAAAGTCTTCGCGCTTTCATACACCCAACGAGAACTGCCATGGTTCTTCTTGAATCCCCCACTAACCCTCTCCTCAAAATTGCTGATCTCGCCACAATCAGCAAGGACGTCAAAGAACGCGCTCCAAACGCAATTGTCATCGTCGACAACACTATGATGAGCCCCTATCTTCAGCGACCTCTGGAACACGGGGCGGACATCGTGTACGATAGCGCCACCAAATATCTCAGTGGGCATCATGACCTCATGGCTGGAGTAATAACATGTAACCGGGACGATATTGCCAAGGTATGCTCTTCATCCATATGTGTCGTTTTATACGTGCTGGTTCTCAGCGAAGTCTCTCATTACCGTACAGCAAATAGCATTCACCATTAACTCTGTTGGAAATGCCCTCGCACCAGTCGACGCCTTTCTCCTTCTCCGCGGAATTAAAACACTTGCGCTCCGCATGGACCGGCAGCAGACCACCGCAAATGCGGTCGCGGACTATCTTAACACCTTAGGTTTTCATGTAAACTACCCTGGCCTACCTGATCATCCCGGCCGGGAAATCCATGAGAGAATTGCCGATGGGAGCGGGGCGGTGCTGAGCTTTGAGACGGGGAACAAGGCTTTGAGTGAGAGGGTGGTCGCCGGAACGAGGCTCTGGGGAATCAGTGTCAGCTTCGGTTGCGTGAACAGTCTAATTAGCATGCCTTGCGTTATGTCGTGCGTATCTTGCTTTTAGCAATTTTGGAGCATGACTGACAGACATCGATGATATCGATCTGTAGACATGCATCTATTGACGCGGCAACTCGGGCAGCTCGTGGTCTCCCTGAGGACCTTATTCGTCTATGTGTTGGAATTGAAGATGTGCAAGATCTTTTGGACGACCTGGAACACGCCCTCATCGACGCAGGAGCAATCGAGTATAACGTCATGCAAAACAGATACATTCGTGTCCGTGGTCCCGAAACAGGTGAAGCCATCAGTCTGGCGGTCGAAAAACTGGCGCTGCAAGGTAGTGAAGAACACGAGTGGCTCGTTAGCGCTCCTGGGAAGGTTATTTTGTTCGGCGAACATGCTGTTGTCCATGGTGTGGTAAGTTATCAGAGTCTTCGAGCACTTCGAAAGTATGGGAACAAAGTGGAATATTTCCTTGCTTCATCCCCTATCTTTGGTCCCTGGGCCCTGCTCTTCTCATCTGAATTGTGATTAGGCTTTACACCGGTACTTACCCTATTCTGTAGACCGCAATCGCAGCGTCAGTGGATCTCCGGTGCTATGGCCTCACGACCCCTAGACAGGATGGCAAAGTGTCAGTGCACTTCAGTGACATCGATAACTTCTACCATGAATGGAATATCGATGAATTGCCTTGGGATGCTGTGACTCCCATACCTGCGGGCGACGAACACCCGGAGGTCCTCGATCAGAAACTGATCAGTGCTATCGCTGAAGGACCCTTGAACGGGTTCATCGATGGCAAGAAGAATGCCTATGCTGCCGCTTTGGCATTCCTCTACATGTATTTGGTGCTCTCAAATGGGGGAGAAAGGTATGTCTGCCCTTGCCCCTCACCGCGGACCTTGCGTGACCTGAACCTGAACCTGACAATCCGATCTCGCAGGCGACCGTCGTTCAATTTCACCGCGCGATCAACGCTCCCCATCGGTGCAGGCCTCGGGTCTTCTGCGTCCTTTTCGACCTGTGCGGCAACTACCCTATTGTTACTCCAACGTAGGATCAGTATCCCATCACCCCCGGCACCTACCTCATCGAGCACAGGCCACGTCCATATTTCCCACCAAGGCCGGCGGGCTATCCCGCCTGCTGTCGCAGAAGAAGTCAATCGCTGGGCCTTTGTGGCAGAGAAGATCCTGCATGGCAACCCCAGCGGCGTAGACAACAGCGTCGCCGTCTTTGGTGGTGCCTTGGCGTATACTCGTGCTGGATTCCAGAGGAAGAGCGGCATGGAAGCTATTCAAGGGTAGGCTCCTCTCGGACTCATTCCTCCCCTGGCTTTCTGTGTACCTGACGGATCACTTACTTCCTAGATTCAAGTCGCTGAGATTCCTGTTGACCAATTCCAACATCCCGCGAGATACCAAGAAGCTAGTCGCCGGCGTTGGGGAGAAGAAGACCAATGTGAGGACTTATTGTTGACAGGAAAGGCCGTGGAGTGAGGGCTAAATATGACTCGCATTATCAGGAACCTGAGCTGGTTGATGGTATCCTCCAGGCCATTCAGAGCATTAGCGATGAAGCCAGGAGGGCGTTAGCGGATCCGGAGATGCCTCGTGAGACTCTGCTATCCGTCTTGTCGGTAGGTTATAATCGTCTTGCAGAGTAATTTACGGCTACTAATTCTCTTACTGCTGTCCCTCCAGGCACTCATCCGTGAGAATCATGTACATCTCATCACTTTAGGCGTCTCGCACCCGTCCTTGGAGGTAATCAGACACAAGACTGCGGCTGAACCATATCTGCTCAGTACCAAATTGACTGGTGCCGGCGGAGGAGGGTGCGCGGTCACCTTAGTACCGGATGGTGCGTATGGAGCCTTTCATCCAGCGGACTATCGATCTCACCTTAGAATTTCGCCCTAGATTTCAAGGCACAGGACCTCCAAAATCTGATCACTGAATTGATCCGCGAGGGCTTCCAACCATATCTCACATCTGTGGGTGGAAGTGGACTCGGAATCTTGTCGCCATATGGTTATCACCGCAACCGTGGATCTGTCGCCCGTCTTTCTCAGGTTCCAGGCCAAATAACGCCCCCTGAAACACCCTTTCCAAGTGACGATTCTGAGCCGCGCTTGGACGCTGGAGAAGACGGTGCAGATGGCATCGAGTCTCTGCGCCCGACTTTCGAAACGAGCTCAATATTAGAACTTCCCGAATGGGTTGACAGCCTTGGGCGATGGTTGTACGTTTGAGTGTCTTTGAATGGCTCCATGCGTAATATTTCTACTTCATCTCGCCAAAGACCCGCTACACATGAGATTTGGACCGCTGTATTATTTTGTAATGACATCTTGCTTTGCTTGCTATTGTCGAGAATGATATAGGAAGTCTGCAAGCTCGTAGCCACTAGCGAAAAAAACTTTGCCCACTTCGGAGCAAAGGAGGTTACCCGCTAATTCCAAGACGTCCTAATGTCGTTGGCCCGACTTCCATGCCGGCAGGTGTTTGCCTCGTGTTGAATCATAATGCACAGAATGCATGCATATTTACATACAGGAGTCAATAACAGTTGACGTCATTACCATCACGACGACTCTCAAGCCTAAGGTTCCAAAATAGGGACCCCTGATCTTCAAGTCAATCTTCTTTTGAGTCTGATCGCCCAGTTGTATCAAGATTAGGAACGCCTGCGATGTCACAACTCAATCTTCAAAAAAAATCTTTGATTAGGTGTATAAACATGTGAAACGATAGTACGAAATACAGGTACTTGTCGACTTTTAAATACAGACATCCGATGAAAAATACATTGTAAAGCTGCTATAATAGTTTTGTTGAACTGTTCATAACTCGAAGTAGGTAAATTATGCGTTGATAGCGATAGCAAGTAGGAAAGCAGACAGCACATAATAATTCTAGAATTGGTTGGTAGCGAGTAGACCGAGGACTGGAAACAAGCATTTCACTCGATGTCCGAATCGACATCAAGTTCCGCGGGACGTTCGCGTGGCCGTAGGGTCACAAGGCGAGTGTCCTTGATCTCCAAGTGCTTAGCACCGAAGTACCGCTGCGTTTCAAAGCTCCAGCTAAACCGAAAAAGCATGAGCAATAGAGCTTCGTCGTCAATGTGGATACTTACTCAAGGTTTCCTTTCACCCAGAACCCCAATGCCCTGATGTAACGGGCCACCTCGGAGTCAACGAAGGGGCCCCATGATGGAAGACGGGTTTGCGCTGAGATGAAAAGGTCCATGAGCTTTTGGCAATGTGCACCAACGTGGTCTGATGCCTCCTGAAGTGTCATGTTGTTATTCTTCATGAGGACAGTGACGATGTTGTTCCCGTCGATTCCTTTGCTCTGTTCCATGTCATAGGAATAAACGTCCTGAGTAACCAATTATGTCAGCCACAGCAGTTGTGAAATGCGAGGAATGAAACTCACGTTGGCCCAGCAGACAAGGTCGACGGCGGCCCAGTAAATTTCCATGAATGTCGGGTCATCGAAAACCTCGTCCGGAAGGTCCGTGCCCAGGCAATATTCAACGAGTCCATAACACAGGCGGACGGCACTGTTTTCTCGTCGCAATGCAATGAATGAATCAAGGTCGAGAATTTGATTTCCCTCCCGGAGTTCGGCCTCTTTGACAACACATGCACAGTATGTCTCCCAGTGCTTCAAGAACCGCGCCGTAGCATGCGGTCTAGAAAGACGAAGAAACCGTTTTCGGAACCTACAGCATGTCAATGAGCGTTCAATTCCAAATAAGCAGGATAAACGACGCACTCCTTAACCATCTGAGAGAAAGTCGACCTGTCATCCCAATTGGGATCTTTCATGGCGTTCAAAAAACTGTTGCCAGTGGCAAGGGCACTCTTGCCGTCCTGATCGTCACTGAACTCGTCGAAGACGAAAAGGACGTTTACCTTCGGAACGCAGAATTAGTCTATGAACATGCTGGTACATAGGCATGACTTACGAAGTCACAGCAAGTTCTGAATTGCTCATGGCCAGCGTAAGCATAGGCACGAGATACCAGTAGCTCATTCGAGCCCAAGACGAAGAAGGCACGTTTCCTGTCAGTAAAAACGTTGTAGCCGTTGATCCAGGCACGAGATTCGGCGGCTCCTTTCTCATAGTGAGGGTTTGTAGCACCGTTCAACGTGCACATCGTCAGAAGGTCGGGGAGAATAAAATGTTTTGGTGAGGAGGACATGGAGATGAAGCAAAGACAAAGAAGTGATTGATTGAAGGGGGGATGTGGGTTGTGGACTGGAGAAAGAAGTAAGACTTGACTTATATACCAAATGACTAGGGGATATCCCACCGGGAACTCATACCATCCTCTGCAAGGGAAAATCACAGCTCCCGATCTCATCTCCTAAAAGAACAATAAAATGCCGCGACACCATAATGAATCTACAGATATAATGGGTAAACGACATCTTACACACCTTGGTATTCATGTCCGCATGGAGAGGTGAAGAATCTGAAGCCGAATCTCAGTGACTGGGACGTCGTCTCATCATGTGCAGAAGGGGATAGACGAACGGGATAAGCGGCGTGTCAAGAATAGTCCAGAGCGTCTATGAGTGAATCTCTTACTGATCTAACGTGTACATGCCACTCGAGCCGGATTTGTGCCTGTTTGGTAGTTCAGAACTCGAGCGGTGCCTCCCGAGTCCCGGACTTGACTGGTCGAGTAGCTGAAAATTGAACGCACCGGAATTGTATAGATCGCGTTAATGTTTCCCCATACTCATACCAGTATATGCGGAGGCTATACTGAGTCACGCTGCTACGACGCCGTCCCTACATTCCGAACGCCTCGGCGAAGAAATTGATGACTCCGATAATCTTGAAAAGCGACGAATATTACACGGCCCGGAGACGCCGTTTGAAACATGCTGGCCTCGTTATAGTTTCCGTCGTCAGCGTTTGTAACTGAGTTCTGCTGCGGCGACTGCAAGACGAAGCGTCGCCTTGATGTTTGACATATGGTAGACAAACTCACTATGAAATGCATGAGGGGGAAATTCTTCATCGGCGGTATACCCAATACTGTAACTCACTTTCCTCGGCACCTCTGAAGGTGCGTTCAGACATGCTCGGTATTCCATGGTGATCAAACTTTCCTAGTAACTTGGTTAGAGTCCAAGATCGTGGCGCGGAAGCGTTGAACAGCAGTTACTCGAATCGACACACTGGCATTGCCAGAGATGATTGCAACTGCCCATGCCGATACTCGTTAGCAAGCATTTGCAATAATGTCCTTTCGACATGTTGACAACCTCGCGAGATTAGCTTCGAATTAACATCGAAGGAGAAGAATTCGCGGCTGACCGGAGGTAATTCTCGAGGATACAGGCAGAAAAAAGGGCCATAGTATAGATCAAGTGGCGCAGTGCCTCATTGAAACCCTTGATTCCGATTCGGGTTTCTGTGGGTTCATGTGGTGGTATATGACTGCAGATGCTAATTCCTCGGCCTGATGCTGAGCATGATTTCCTCGTGACATGCATGTGGCGACAACACGCATTTTTATGTCGTCTATGGTCTCAGTGATACGTGATCGACGATGGTCGCACAATGTCAGATACGGGTATCGAGACAACTATCCGGGCGCTTCATCGGGCGTCAAATATTTGTTCACCTCGCTGAACGCAGGTTCCTGATATTGCCAGAGTGCGTATCGGTATCCATAGAAAATCCCATGGGTTGTGACCTCATGGTTATCGCAGCATGGGGACGCCACCGAGATCTTGGCGCGTGTGGGTTAAGGCGGGCGAGGCCCGCCCTTATACTAGTGAGGTACTGGAGGGCCGTATACTCCGGGAAATTGATGCTAGTCGGCGATATGGAGTTTTTCCACACAAAAGCGATGCTGAGGCTGATGAAACGGGGGTCAACGGACTTACAGCAGCTATGCGAACTGTACCGATCCATCGCCGGTTTGACAGCAACCCTCGGTCGTATTGAATAGGAATGTCGAAGGACGATTAGATTGAATCGGTGTAACTTCATCCCATGATTTCATCTTCCCCATGGTCAAGAAAGGTCATGTCAAACAAATGCCAAAGATAAATTATCGATAAACATATCTTTTGTTGAACCGAGTCCCTCACACTGGGTAGGTAGAGAATATATATTCTGTGTAGACCAATTTCCATCAAAACGAGTTGTATGCAACGTGACGTCCCCTGAAGCACAACTTACTATGCCTGGTGCGCAGCATTGCTGTAGAACGATGTGTGGGCAAAAGCCCGAATTCTAGGTGGTCCCGGAAGATTCAGAGTGATCCGCGGACTGCAGCAGCAGTAGCAACAACAGATAGGGAACATGGATATATCTTCTGTTGAGAGTAATACGGGCTGTTACGTACCTCTTAAGATAAGTGATAGATTACTTTGGCCGAGAAAAGGCTTGCCGATGCACAACTTCAGAGATTCTGGTGAATCGGATTTTGAGAGACACAGCGAACCACAGGCTGAAAAGCTCGCTCACCTGATCAAGGTCAGCTTGTCGTCGCGCTACAAGTATGTAAAACATACGTCCCGCTGATGTAAAGTGTCATTGACAGTACCCCACGAGTCGGAGAAGTAGGACAAAGGCGACAGACGAAGTTGGAAACAGTGGCAGCAAAATTGCTGTCCGTTGTATTATGACGAGCTTACAACGTGTCTGATGGCTACACAACATGCCCGGGGATTGCGAGGGTGTTTTGCGGAACGGTCACGAGCATGCCGAAATCCTTTGGAGCTTGGTCGACATAAAAGGGCTTTGAATTACCCACCTGATTTCTCTCAGGGAACGAGGGCTTGTTCGTCCGTGCCTGCGACGAATCGTAGAATGCAAAAGGATAGGATGGTTCCATAAGTTTATATTACGGTTGAGATCGAATGCATAAGGGAAGTCAAGTCCTCATGCTGCGCGGTAAGGCACAGGGGAGCTGGATGCTCCCAGAAGATCCCGCACTCCAAATCGACTGTCACTGCTTCATCTACCATGGATGCCTCGAGACTGGCGATACAGCTTGGTGACAAGGAACAACGTAAGAATATTCAGGCCACAACAAGAACAGTCATTGTTGGTTTAAACATTTTGCATCTAGATCAATAAAGTTATAGCGAAGACAACAAAAAATCAAAGTGAGTATCATAATTATGCCCACGAGCATGAGATTAAGCTTGGCCATGTCAAAACCGACGGCGTCATGTCCTAGAAGCAAATGCGATAGCTCGCGTATCGTCCGCTGGTTTCGCTTGGTCTCGTAATTTTGACGACCTGTCCACGACGAAGGCCATAGTATCGCGCTACCGGATCTGCCAATTGGATTCGTGGTAGCTGAGTTTCTTTCAATCGGCTGTTCTCACATAAATTCATTGACTCGTAGAATGAACAGCTGCTACGCACTATTTCTCCAGGAGGATTTTCTTTTCTTCCTGTGTCAAGACATCGTGCCGTGGTACAAGCGTATGATGAACAATGTTGACTAGAAGATCTGATTCGGAAAACTCTTCGAGACGATACTGTGCGGCCATAGCCACGATCACCTAGTGAGAATGAGATCGTTGTTACAAGATACGGCGATAACGGCATGGTGATAACGGCCAGAATCTCACTTTTCGAGCGGAAGGCGTCATGTTTCCAGGGAAAACGATGATGCCTCGTTGGATAGACTTTTCTTCCAGAATACCAAGTAGCCTGCACGTCGAGGTGTAAGCAGAAATTTGAACATGAATTGTCATCACACACGTACTTTCGCATCGTCTTGACACCCACGCTCTTTTCTTCTGAGAAAAACACGAAGATCTGGTCGCTCGGGTTGGTTCTTGAAGATGTATAGAAGTTCAATTTGCCACGGCTGTTCAAGGTCCAGACATTTCCGTGAGTATTTCATGAGAGCGGGTGGATCACTAACTCCACGGCCCCGTTGTCATTATTCGTGTATTGGCTTTTAAAAGTCAAAAGGTCGAGATATATTTCTTCATCGGACACCGCGAAACCCTAGGAAAGATTTGGAGGAAAGGAATGGGGAGTAAGCAGTGGAAATATGGCAAGCTTCATTACAACTGACTCTATCTTTGACGAGTTCGTGGATTGTTCTGTTCACTTTCCATAGCTTCGCAGCCTCGTCGACGTCGCCCATGGGTTGAAGGTGAGTACTCGATGGAAAGATATTGAAACTCCGGCCTTTAACTCGCCCCGCAATTATCTGTCTTCTCCAGCCTTCTCCAGCGGCATTCTAATCTGACAATGGCGCCTCAACCCAGCAGTAGCGAAAGGAATGGTCCTCCACCTACGCTGGCTTTGACCAATGCGGTAATGGTGAGAAACGAAACCTGCCGTGGTGTATGTGACCTAACCGGACCCAAACTACCCAGACCAAGCTTAAGCCTGCGAAAATATTCAAATCGGCGGTAGAACCACCACCACAAACGACGCCTGGAAACTATTCACAAAGATCAGCGAATCAGGGCCCCCGACATATTACAGGAATTTGCTTTGATGATAGGGGAGACCAGCTCATCACTGCAGGAGAAGACGAGACGTTTCGAGTGTACAATTGCAAATCTGGCAAGCGAGTTATCTGGTTTCTCAACAATGTTCTCCTACTAATCTCCCTGAAGATCCATTAAAACGTTGCATTCGAAAAAGTATGGTGTAGATTTGCCCAGATTCACCCACAAGAACACGGCTATCGTCCATGCATCTACTAAAGAAGACGACACAATCCGGTATCACTCACTCCACGACAACAAGTATCTTCAATACTTCAAAGGGCACAAGGGCAAAGTGATTTCCCTGGAAGTCTCGCCTGTCGATGATGGCTTCATGTCTGGATCACTTGACAAAACGGTCCGGCTATGGGATTTGCGCGCACCAGCGTGCCGGGGGCTTCTGAGTCTTCCCTCAACACCAATTGTCGCGTACGACGCTACAGGCGTTGTATTCGCAGTGGCAGTGAACCACTATTCGCGTATTCTCTTATACGATCAGGCGAACTTTGACAAGGCACCATTTCTAGTTATCACCCTTGAGGATCCTACATTGTCACTCATCAGCTATCCTCCACGGCCTATTTATATGACGTCTATGTCGTTCTCATCCAATGGGAAATATCTTCTGGTTGGCTGCTCAGGCGATGCGCATTACGTACTGGATGCGTTCGAGGGGCATTTGCTCGCAAAACTTGAAGGCCACGTAGGGTTGGAACGAAGGTCAATTTCTGCCCCTCCGAGCATTGAACCAGCCAAAGGGAGTAGTGGAGAAGAAGTCGGTTGGACGCCTGATAGCAAATATGTAGTGGGTGGCAGCCTAGACGGGAAAGTCTTGGTATGGGACTTGCAACATCTCCCAACCCGGACGGGCGAAGTCGATCTCAAAGTTCACCCCATGCGAATCCGCCCTCTCGTGGCACTGGATGGCCATCCTGGACCATCGCGGTGTGTCAGATTCAATCCTCGCATTGCCATGATGTGCACAGCTGGATCTGAACTAGTTCGTCTTATATTCATTTTTTTT